>JAWWEA010000113.1:30315228-30327101 GCA_035222095.1 Andricus quercuspetiolicola | reverse complement strand
ATATTTTACCTGAGGAAATATCCAACCGTCCCGGGACTTTTTAGACACCCTATAATCATACATGATAATTTTATATTGGTATTCCAACTTGTATTAATTTTAATGATTATATGTTAGCGATGATATATAAAAAATAATATAAGCTGGAAAATCAATGTGAAATTATTTATACATAAAAAGATTGCACAAAAATTAGACGTGTGGAAATGATTTACCATGTCAAGAAAAATTTATTTGAAAACATATGATTTTTATACAATCATTTTATGCAAAAATTATATGCTCATTTTCATATGGGTAGTATTTTGAAATTTCTTTTACATTCACTATTAGCATTACTCGTACTTTTAGTAATATGAGTAGTAGTAGCAATAGTTGTAGTGGGAGTAGTAGTAATATCAGTAATATTTATTATAATATCAAGTATTACTGTCAATTGTCAGAATACTTTAGTTATTGTTCATAGATCTTTTCGGGCAAAATTGTTACTTAAAATTGATTTTATTTCACAAAGTTTATTATTTCGTCCTAATATAGAGATTTTTTGGAGAAGTTCGTGTTGCTGGTGGAGCAAACGATCACCCTGCTACCCCTGCCTTCAAGGACATATATTAAATCCTGTCCTTTTACAGCATGCTAAAACCTCCCAAGAAAGGAAATTGTTCGCCTATCGGTGATAAGACAATTGAACTTCTGACATCCCTTTCTCACCTGAAAGAAATTTACTCCAGGAAATTTAAGACAGACCGAAGACTGTTATTAATTCTGAAGATCCCGATTTTAGTGATTTCTGTCATATCCCTGAAGATTCTAAAGAATGTGAAGATAGCAATGCAGCCGATGGTATAGATCCACTTTTGTGGACTGCATTAACTATTATGCGTCAGGGGCTATTTGCCGATACATGCTAAAGCATACGAAATGCGAAAACTGCAAAGAAGCATTCACTACGTCTCCTGAAAAAAAATCAGCTTCAAACGATCAAGAAAAAACTCTTGCTCATCCAAACTCTGTGATCTTTAAAATTGTTAAAATTTTTGAAGACGCGTTTCAAGAACATTGTAAATTTAACAATGTCCTTGACTTAATTATCGATGATTTGCAACAGAATGCATTTTAAAGATTCCCTTGTACCCAGCATGCAAATGCCGTATTAGCTCCCATAATAAAGCAATATCTCCATGTGAGAATGAGAGAGTTCATCAAACGTGCAATGTCAGAAATTCCAAAGGATAATTTTCCGAAGAAAAAAATCGCAAAGTTTTGTAAGGCATAGTATCACTTGCGGAATGATATTTGTTTGCAATTATTACCGCAATTTTGTAATTATTGCTGCACATTTTGTAACGTTTTATTTTAATATTTACTCATTCTTATACAATTCAACCTGATATTCCTTATTTCTCATAAACCATAAAAAACAATAATTCCTACAAAATCTGTTGAGTTTATATAAAAAACAATAATTCCTACAAAATCTGTTGAGTTTATATGTTTACTACAAAAAAGAATAGATAATATAGGGTATCTTTTCACGGAGAAAAATTATGGAGTTAAAGAAAAACGATTTATAAACAATAACAACCTGTAGAAGCTTCGTTTCTTGACCCCAAGTTTTACTATTTTCAAAATTAATTTTTCTGGGAAAAAATCGAGTAAAATTTATAATAAATACTTTCCTCCAAATTAAATCAACTACTTTCTGAATTTTTTCAGAAAATTAATTTTGAGTATCAAAAAATTTTGAGGCGAGAAACGAAGTCGATAGGAGTTGTAATGATTTAGAAATTGATTTTTGCATTTCGAAATATATTAACTAACAAACTCACTGAGGTCACTAGAATAGTGCTGGTCTGAAGAAATAAACGATATTAATTGTAGATTAGTTTTAAAAACTCTAAAAACAGTTAAAACTTTATAAACAAATAAAAAATCCAGTGCGCTTTGCAGTGATTGCAATTCAAATATATCGAATGACAATCGCAGCGCGACTGTTTGCTATTTCCGCCGCAGCCAAGAAATTTTACAATGGCGAGGCATACCCCTGATCTTCAGTGAATTTCCTGTTTTAAATGGAAATTTTCGCAAAGCAGTATATTGAAGTATTTTTCTTCTCTTTGCACATTCCTATTGACAATGATAACTTTTCTAGCTTGTTTTGCAACTTATGTTGTTTAAATTGCTAGTTATTGCAATCATGGTTTTATTAATCATTTTTGTGAATATCTATTTGATTAAAATACAATTTTTGTATCGAAAATATTAGCCCTTACAACTCTGAATCGCAGTTTTGAAGTTTGGAGTATACTTATAATTAATATGGAAAAAGCATTTCTTCGTACTGCAGTGGAAATTATTACTATTTTTACGACAATATCCTAGCTTGCGGTCGAACTCTTGTAAAAACAAATATTACAATACCAAACTATATAACCAAGAGTTTATAAAACAAATGGAAATTATTGATAATACTTCACACTACACATAACTTTTCTGCCTAGGTTGTTTCACATATGTGGACGACACTTCTGATCCCGAATTTGTTACGAGACTAAGAATTTTAATACAGATTAGCATCTAATATTAATAAGCGGATTATAAGTCGTTGATTAATAATCACTGGTTAAGAAAAAAGCCCTTTGACAATAAACTTTTCGATAATTATGCTGAGAAAAGAAGTCTATATGTTAAATTCGTTTGAATAATAAATAATAATTGTTATTTCATAAACATAATATTATAGAAAAAAACACCAGTGCAAAAATTGCTGCACTGTGATGAAAGGGAATACAACATACTATTGGAAAAAGATTTTCAACTAAAGATTAATTTTGTTCGGAAAGGCACTTTCTTGCTCCACGGCGCGACGGCAGACTCGAGTCGAAAATGATATTACAAGGTCTCCAGGATCAAACCTGAAAATTTCGGGGTGACTCTGCTTGAAACCTGATCCAAATATTTTCTAGTAGACTTTATTTACAAATATGATGTCTATCTGGTACACTTTTTTACATATATCATGTCTATCTAGTTTGCGGATTATCAAATCAACTGTTTTATGCTTTTTTGATGATTCACCTATTTATTTGAATACCATTTTAAATGATTAATAAAGTGTCTTTTTATTTTTATGTAAATCATTATGTCTATAAATAACAATTGGAGACTAAAGTTTCTGTCTACTTTGACATCGTACATCATTCAGATAACGTGAGCTCTTATCCATAAACACGACAATCTCAGCTGGTAGTCGATTGATTGTCATTTTTTGTTTCAGTTCCGCCGGAGAAGCCTGTCATTTTGGACAGGTGGAGTCACATTCTAAATAGAACAGCAGGACCGTACGAGGAGGATGACGAACTATATCTCACATGTCGAGTAACTGGAGGTAAATTTGGTTAATTATGTTATTGACTTACGTACAATATACAATATTTCACTGGCGTGCTGAATTTTTTTCTTTAAATTATGACAATCATCTCGATGGGAAGGGATCATGGAACTAACAAAATCTCCTTCATAATGAATGTGAAAAATTTACATTATGAAAACGTGCGAAATTGACGCTTTATCAAAAATGTGTCTTTGTATGAACAATCTGAATAACTGCACTGTTAGAATACTTTCAAAATGTATTTATCGTGGTTGTCTAACGCTTCAAGCGAATTGTTTCTAAACTTAAACTGTAAAAAATTTTCGAGGGTATTTTCCACAAAATCGTTTCGAAGTAATATACACCAAAATTTGGGAATTTTCCCTACTCCGCCTTGGGGAAAATTCCCTAAAATTATTTGTGAAATATTAAAAAAGAAATTTTGTATCTTTCTCCAAAACAGATTTGGGAAAATTCCCTACATTTTTGTGGAATCTTACTGAAAATGTAGGGAATTTTCCCTAAGGCGTAGTAGGGAAAATTAGCTAAATTTTTTGGAATTTTAATATAAATTTTGGGAATTTTCCCTAAATCGGAATAGGGAAAATTCATTACGTTTTGTGTAATTTTACTGAAAATTTAGGGAATCTTCCCTAAGGCGGAATAGGGAAGATTCACTAAATTTTGTAAAATTTTATTGAAAAGTTAGGGTAATTTTCCCATGTCGGATTGAGGAAAATTCCCGAATTTTAGTGTATATTACTTCTACATGATTTTTGGGAAAATTCCGCAAGGTAGAACAGGGAAACTTCACTAAGTTTTGTGCAAACTAGAGAAGTGGAGTGTCGTGGGTATAGTCCTTATTTATATTAATACACTGTTTTCATATTTATAAAATTTATTTACTATCATATGTTTATCCAGCAAAATTTATAGTATTGTCTATGAATGTCCCTTTTTATTCCTATTCTCAATTTATGTTCATAAATTTTTTCGGTATTTATGAAATTTACTTAACATATGCTTATCTAATGAAATTTACAATATTATCTATTAATCTCCCTGCTTTTGGATCTTTATCCGTCTTCGAGCCGTTCTTATTCCCCCTGTGCCCTTTATCCGGATTTATGTCCAAAATCATACTGTAAAAAACCACAAAAAAACTTTGATTAGGTTATGATATAAATTAGAGTTCCCTTTAAACTGGATTAATACCTACAATTTTATTAATTGAAATAGGGCCAAACCATTCACCAAGCAATTTAATTTAATTTTTAACCTAATTAATCTCATTATTATAAGTAATTCCCATAACATTTCAATAGCTTGAATAATAACAAAGAAGATAATAAGAAATGAATTAGGACATTGGCCCAAACTTCGGACATTCTATTTTTCTTCTTCTGCAGAACCAAACAGTATAAAAGCAATATAAACTTTGATGCCAAATTCAGAAATGACCTAATAATTAATTAACTAAAGCTAATTAGGAAATAATAAATTTACCATTGAATAAATCCCAGTCAAGAACATTTTTCCGACAGGTAATTGTATCCATGCACGTAATAGGCCAGTCAAAAACAGGACACCGCGGATCACACAGTTTGTGCGTAAAACTATTTCCTCCTCAATGACGATTGCACAGTCGCAAGATTCATCGTACAGAGACATTCCTAAAACAGAAAATAAGATATGATTTATTCTAAATAATAATTATAGAGTTGAAGTTACAGCTTGTTACTGACCTATATATAAATGTTCATTTATTTTAATACTCACCACAAAAGTAAAGAGCTCAGATTCCTCAAATGGACAAGCAATGAGGTGCAAAATTACCAAAGTTAAAGGTCTTGCACTCCCTAAAGCCTTTTTTTCTCTCAGGCTGTAGCTTAACGTGTTCTTATTTTTCGTACCACCTGAGGGGCATTTGAATTTTTGGAGTATTGATGAAAATAGCTTTCGAAGTAAGAAACTATGTTTGCTAGCTTCACTTCAAGGTTCAGATTCCAAATTTCTTGAACATTTTTTCCAAGAAGAATATCAGCATGAGCAAGAAAATATTGTTCGTCTGTCAGATGAGGCCAGTGTTCTTCCAATATGTTACCTATAGTTAAGTTCTTATTCTCGCGTGTGTTAATATAGGTTCTCTGAGTTGGATACGTATCTTCTAATAACTGTTTTACAGTAGTTGCGTCAGAGCCTCCTTCTTTAAAATACGTAAATAACGACTTTTTTTCTCCTCTTGACTTTCTTTGGTGTCATCTTCCGAAAGTAAAGGTTCATAAGCCACACACCCATAGCAGTCTTGATCCTTCCCATACCTGGTGATTTTAACAACTGTTCTAGCTTCCTCAGTTTCTGTGTCATCTTCTAATCTTCTACGCTTTCCATTCTTTGGTGTTGAAGTCAGCTTATTTAGATACCTTAAAAAAATTATGTTATATTTAGTACTTGAATTTGAAGTTACTCATACTGCAATTTTAGATAATTTAAAGCCTTATAAAAGCTATAAATGTAGGTAGAGTTTTTGTATACGTACTTCAATCGTTCATAAATAGATGTTCTTAATTCATTCACTCCGTCTGAGTACGACTCTCCGACCTTCCATGTGAACTTTTCGAAAGCTTTTGGTAACCTTCTAACAATCTCCTTTGCCATTTTCATGGTATCAGGATACCTTGTGCATCTCAAAGGTTTGATCTTATAATCTGCTGCACTGTGAATTAATTTCCGAACTTCCATCACAGAATTTAAAGGAGAATTTTTAAATCCTTCAGGAATAATGTTTGCCCACATTGCAGGAGATCCGAACGGTTCATCTTCATATGAAATTAGTCTTGATGAGGGAGTAGAGCAGCGACTTATAGGTGAACTGATTGATGCAGGACTGGACAAATAATTATTGTACGATGTTTCTCCTGAAAGAATTAGTTGTACATATTAGTTCAGAATAAATTAATAAAGAATAAAGTCGTTACCTTGGGGCCAACAACTAATATCTCACCTCTTTTAGGAGTCTGTGGTATACCATCACAACTGCTTGCAGATGCTTCAGCCGTCCATTCAGTGCCTTCGGGAATCATCATAAACAACTCATCTCTTTTTGCCAAAGCAACCATAGTTTTGAAATCTTGAATTTCTCCCCCGTCTTTTGCAGTAAAAATCTACAAAAAGATAATTCCATATAAAATGTAATAATTGTATCTGACGCAAAAATATACTGTTAGGATAGCTAAAAATATGAATTGTAAAATTATTGAGTTGAAAATGAAGCTTCAAAATCATGACATAATATATAAAATTTGTACCTTATATTTTTGATCTAAAGAAAGATTTTATGACTAAATTATTGAATGACGTCTTTTTGCAATAGGTTAAGCCAGTGTGTTGTAAAACTTAAATGATCCAGCCCATGTATAATAATAATAAAAATAATAATAGTATTTTTTACTAATTAAGATTTAGATGGCATTGGTAGCTTATCCTCTGGACAATGGATATAATAGTCCTCATGATTAAATATTACCGGATGAATAAGAAACTCATAAAAGATAATGTCCCATTTGGAAAACATACGTCAGTTTTCAAAAAATAAAAAAACAAACTTTACTGAGAATCATATTCATTTTTATTTCAGCATCTTTTCATTTTTTTCGGCTGCCTTAATTGGTCAAGACTCAAGAGTGTGCTCACGACAATCAAATGAATAAACGTCAAACAATTTCTAAAATAAAGACTTTTAAGATTATCCAATTTTAAAATGGCAGCTTTAAATATTAGGCAATTTCAAATTGAAGACTTTAACAAATTATCCTAAGCAACTCTTATTTTGTGGATTTTAAATTAAAACAATTTCAGTATATAAACTCTACAATAAAGACTCCTGGAATTTTATTTATCCTTGAAAATTTTTTTATCTCCTTAAATTTTTCATAGAAACCTTGAATTAAATTTTTTTATTCCTTGCTTATCAAACATTCATTTAATTGAAATTACCAAGATTTAAAAAGTTTTCAGAAAATTTCACAAAATTCTTCACAAAGATTGAAAAGATTTCAAAATACTCAAAAGATTTCACAAAGATGTGTGAATCAGAATATTAGATTTCAAACGATTTCAGCCAATTTTATAAAGATTTCTAAGATTTTCAGATATTCTGAACATTTTGTACGATTTAAAAGAAATTCAGAAAGATTTCACATATTTAAAAATATTTGAAATCAGATTTCACAAATGTTATACCATTCCAAAATATTGAATGATTGAAAAAGTTTTCAAATGACTCCAGAAATATTTCGACAATTTGTAAAGGGTTTCAAAAAATCTTAGAAAATTTTCAGAAATACTTGAAAGATTTCAAAAGGTGTCAAGAGATTTCAGAAACATTTCAAGGATTTTAAAAGATTTCCAAAATTTTTAGAAAATTTTACAAACGTTTCAGAAAAATTTCAAAGATTTCAAAAGATTCCAAAAAATTTCGAAAAATTTCAGAAAGAATTCAACAATTTTTAAAAGCTTTCAACAATTTTCAAAATATTTGACAATATTATTTCACAAAAATTTCGAGTATTTCAAATTTTTCAAAAGAATTCACAAAGACTTTACAGAAAATTCAAAAGGTTACAAAATATTTCAAAAACTTTCAGGTAGATTTCAACAATTTTTAAAAGATTTAAAAAGATTGCACAAAGATTTCAAATTTGTCAAAAGAATTCACGAAGTTCTCACAAAGATTTCAAGAGGGTTTCAAGGATTTCAAAAGGTGTCAAAAATTTCAGAAAGATTTCAAAGATTTTATAAGGTTTTAAAAATTTTTTTTAAATTTTACAAAGTTTTCAGAAAAATTTCAAAGATTTCAAAAGGTTCCAAAAGATTTCAAAAACTTTCGAATAAATTTCAACAATTTTTAGAAGATTTTAAAAGATTTCAAATATATCAAATTTTTCAAAAGAGTTCAAAAAATTCCAGAAAGATTTCAACCATTTTTAAAGAAGACTTTAAAAGGTTTCACAAAGATTTCAAACATTTCAAATTTTTCAAAAGAATTCACAAAGGCTTTACAAAGGTTTCAAAGATTTTAAAAGGTTCTAAAAGATTTTAAAAAAATTTCAAAAAGATTTCAACAATTTTTAAAAGATTTTAAAAGATTTCACAAGTTCAAATATTAAAAAATTTTCAAAAGAATTCACAAAGACTTCACGAAGATTTCAGAGGTTTCAAAGATTTCAATAGGTGTCAAAATATTTCAGAAAGATTTCAAGGATTTTAAAAGGTTTTCAAAATTTTTAGAAAATTTGAAAAGATTTTGCAAAGTTTTCAATAAAGTTTCGAAGATTTCAAAAGGTTACAAAAGATTTGAAAAAGATTTTAAAGATTTTAAAAAGTTTCACAGATTTCAAATATTTAAAAATTTTCAAAAGAATTCACAAAGATTTCAAAGAGGTTTCAAAGATTTTAAAAGGTGTCAAAAAATTTCAGAAAGATTTCAAGGATATTAAAAGATTTCTATAATTTTTGGAACATTTTTAAAAAATTTACATAGTTTTCAGAAAAATTTAACAAATTTCAAACTGTTACAAAAGATTTCAAAAAAATTCAAAAGAATTTAAAACGTTTTAAAAGATTTTAAATGATTTTAAAAATATCTCAAATATATTTCAAAGATTTCAAAAGCTTTAAAAAGATTTCAGAAGATTGCATAAAGATTTCAAAGATCTCTGACGATTTCGAAAGGTTTCAAAAGATTTTTGAAGATGTTAATATGTTTCAAAATTTTTTTAAAAACTTCAACAGATTTCACAAAGAATTTCAAATATTCAAAATATTTTAAGAGATGTCACAAAGATTTAAGAAATATCTCAAAGACTTCACAGGCTTTTAAAAGATTTCAGAAAGATTTCAATAATTTTAAAAGGCTTCAAAAGGTTTCAGGAGATTTTAAAAGATTTTACAAAGTTTTCAAAAATTTCAAATTTTTCTAAAGAATTCATAAAGATTTCAAAAAGTTTCAATGATTTCAAAATGTGTCAAGATAGTTCAGAAAGATTTTAAGGATTTTAAAAGATTTCCAAAATTTTTAGAAAATTTTAAAAAGTTTTCAGAAAAATTTCAAAGATTTCAAAAGGTTCCAAAAGATTTCAAAAAATTCGATAAAGATTTCAACAATTTTTAAAGGCTTTCAACAATTTCTAGAAGATTTAAAAAGATTTCAAATATTTCAAAAGAATTCACAAAAATTTTAGAAAGATTTCAAAGATTTTGAAAGGTTTCATAAGATTCTAGAAGATTTTAAAAGGTTTCGAAAAATTTTAAAATACTAAAAGATTTCATAAAAAATTTCAAATTTTTCAAGTATTACAAAAGAATTCACAAAAATTTAAGAAATATTTCAAAGATTTCATAAGCTTTTAAAAGATTTCAGAAAAATTTCAAAAGATTTCAAAAGATTCAAGAAGGTTTTAAAAGATTTCACAAAGATTTTAAAAATTTCAAATATTTCAAAGGTCTCACACGATTTTGAAGTATGTAAAAAGATTTTTAAACGATTTTGAAAGGTTTCAATAAATTTTAAAAGATTGAAAAAGATTACACAGAGATTTCAAATATTTTAAAAGAATTCACAAAGACTTCAAATATTGCAAATTTTTCTAAAGAATTTACGAAGATTTCAAAAAATTTCGAATGTTTTAAAAGGTGTCAAGAGATTTCAGAAAGATTTGAAGGATTTTAAAAGTTTTCCAAAATTTTTAGAAAATTTCACAAAGTTTTCAGAAAAATTTCAAAGATTTCAAAAGATTTCAGAAAGATTTTAAGGATTTTAAACACTTTTAAAAGATTTTAGAAGATTTAAAAATATTTCATGAAGATTTAAGAAAGATCTCAGAGATTTCAAAGATTTTAAAAAGATTTCAAATGTTTTCGAAATATTTTAAAAGGTTTTTTAAGTTTTCAGAAAGATTCCAACGATTTTAAAAGATTTCAAAAGATTTCAAATATTTTAAAGATTTTACAATGATTTCAAATATTTCGAAGGATCTCACTAGGATGTCAAACATTTCAAAATTAATTACCATAAATTTGTTATTGACTTGCAAATTTTATTTTGAATTTCGACATCATCGGCTGGAGTTAGGTGAAAAAGTCAATAATGTCTATTATTGAAATATTTACTAAAATGAAACAATACAAAAATTGTTAGCCAACAAAAAATGCAATCGCTCATTTTCTTACATGTATAGCAAATTAGCCTTCATAAAATTAAAAAAAATGATCTCGGTTAATAAATCCAACTTCTTCAAATCCTTAACTAACAAAAAAATCTAAAAAATAGTTTTAATAAAAAAGAATATCACGGAAAATGAAAAAGTAAATTGTCAACTTAAAAAAGTATTCAGTAAGAAAATTAATAATATAACACATCTAAAGATTGAAATGAATAAAAAATATAAATTACGCTGAAACGTAGTTGAAGGTGTTGTGTTAAGAAAACTATTTACTTTATTTTGTCATTGTTCGTATCATTTCTCAAGTGTATATTTTAACAGGCTTGTATCCATTTTATCTTTATTTATTAAAGCTATATTTAATACAATTTATAGCACTATTATGCAGAAAATATGACGAAATCTTATGATAATCACTTAATGTGCTGAATATTTTTCACTGATAACGAATCTCCATACATACAAAGAGTTACCTAAACGAAAACTGAATTGCCACTTCAGATACTCTAAAAGAATCAGTTCTCTTCATCTGTAGAAGAAATGCGGCCGATTTTTGCGGGTCCGCTCTTGGCCTTTGTGCTTTTCTTTAATTACATTGGTAAGTGCAATAATATAATTTTTTGACCTTTTTATACCGAAAAAACTAGGGATTCAGTTTTTTTTGGCCTATTTTTTTACAAACTTATTTTGAACTTCAGTTATGGTCGCTCTCTTTATCAGTGTAAGAACTGAAAAACAATTGAATTGATTTCAATATGGCACAATTACGATTATTATTGGCTTGTAAAGCTTATTTTATAACCCCGGTGAAACAGAGGTCACACGTGTCACCCCCGCTGCTAAGGTATCATTCAAGTCCCTTAGCATGAGTACATATTCCGTCAGTCGACTGCATTTCACTGGGTATGGGCGTATATGGTATGGAACGTTTGGCCAAGGGAGAGGAAAACTGTAGAAAACCACCTCAAAATTAGTCTAAACGGAGCGAATGCGCAACCCGGTCATACGTTGTAGATGGTCGCCCATCCAAGTACTGCTCGCGCTCAAAATGGCTTGACATCTGGACTCTTTTCGAGTCGATCTTCACTTCACAGCTAATGCCGTCGATGCACAATTAGAGCCGACGAGCACAGTCTGAAGTTACGCACCGAGTACAGGCTCGGCTCCCTCGATGCGGAGAACCGCCGCTTGAGGGGAGGTGGTGGGAAAGCGCGCGCACGCCGGGCACATACTACGATTCCTTCTACTCAGTGTCTGACATCTAAATGCTTGCGCGC
>JAWWEA010000113.1:30009681-30021846 GCA_035222095.1 Andricus quercuspetiolicola | reverse complement strand
ATAAATTACAACTTTTCTTTATAATAATTCATTTTTATTGTTCTCGTAGAAGGTCAAGCTAAGGAAGGCACAGCATCATCAAGTTCACTTGCATCAGCAGCAGCAGAAGCAGTAACATCAGCAACAGGTAAATCTGGTGCATCAGGTGGATCAGGTGGATCAGGACAAGGTGAGAAAACATGATGAAAACTGTTTTCCAGAGAAAGGCATGAAATGGGTTTCAAAATAATCTTATTGATGTAGAGTATACATATGATACAAGTTACAATTTTTCTGAAAATGATATATTTCTTCAACAGGTTGGAAGAACGTAGGATATGAATATAACTCAGCTGGTGGAAGAGGAGGAAGTGAAGGATATGGAGCAAATGGAGAATATGGATCAAATTCAGGATATGGAACGAATGGAGGATATGGAACAAATGGAGGATATAAAGCAAATATAGGATATGGATCAAATTCAGGATATGGAACAAATGGAGGATATGGAACAAATAAAGGATATGGAACATATGGAGGATATAAAACAAATGGAGGATATGAAGCAAATCTAGGATATGGATCAAATGTAGGATATGGAGCGAATGAAAGATATGGAAAAAATGCAGGATATAGAGCAAGTATGGGATATGGAGCAAATGGAGGATATGGAGCGAATGGAGGGTATGAATCAGACGAAAGCTATGGAACTTATGGACAAGGTAGGAAAATGGAGAAAAATTGTCTTTATTACATGGCATATAATGCAAAATAATCTCATAGACGATTATCTTACACAAATTACAACTTTTTCTTATGATAATCCATTTTGATTTTTCTCGTAGGAGGTCGAACTGAAGTAGGTACAGGATCATCACATTCATTCCAGTCAGCAACAGATGCATCAGGTGGATTAGGTGGATCAGGACAAGGTGAGAAAATATAACGAAACCTGTTTTTCAGAGGAAGGCATAAAACGTGTTTCAAAATAATGTTATTGCTGTCAGTTATGTCAATATAATACACTACATAGTGTTATGTATGTTAGAAGGAATATATTTCTAATATATTTCAACAATAATATGCGAATAGTGTTCATATTTGAAGAATTTTTGTTGACTAAATAACAAGAGAATATCTAAAATTGAAATATTGACTTTATTTAACGAAAAAAAAGATTTTTTCGTCTGAACTGAATTGAAATGTTCCTATTCTACATAGCTTTGTGTCTATATAATGAGAAAACAAATTTAAACACATTTTTTGTTAAATACTAAAAACTCTTGTGCCAAGTAAAAATGTTTTTAAATAAATTATCTCACTATACAGACAAAAATTTAGGTGTGTGTACTGGAAAACTTCCTTACTTCATTTAGACACACTAAATTCATTTTATTGAGAAATAAAGATAGAATGTCTCGCTTTTTGATATTTCCTTGTAATTAAGAGTCAATAAAAATGTTTGTTTCTTTTTCAAATGAGAACAAATATGTTGCTTCTTGACCATATCTACGATGCGTAGACAAAATACTTTTTTCTTAATGCAACTGATGGAAGAACTTTATATTTTTTATACTCTCTATTTCACAAGTAACAAGTAAGTGCATCATCACACGGTGATAAAAAAATGACGATTATTTTCCATCGTAAGGCACAAAGTGCAATTGAAATAATTTTTACCCTGACTGAATGACCTCGAAGTTTTAAAAAGTCTGAGAAAATCGTCTTTTTGCTATCTTTGAGAGTTACGAAATTCTTGAACAAGTTGACCATAAAATGTCTGATACATGTTATGAGAAATATATTGCTAATACATTCCAAAAATAATATCTTATGAAGGTTGACACTCAAATGACTTTTAATTTGTGAATTACAAAAGAATATCGAAAACTCAAGTATTTCTTTTATTTCACGATAAAAAAAATGTCGTTGTTTGAACTGAATGAAAATGTTTTGATTCTACATGGGTTTGTGTCTTTATGATGAGAAAATAAATTTTAATGCATTTTTTGTTAAATTTGAAGGATGCTGAGGCAGAATAAAAATGTTTTGAAATGAATTTCTCGCCATGTGGACACAAATTCAGGTATATATACTGCTATTATTTAGACACTCAAAATTCATTGTATCGTGAAATAAAATGAAAATACCTCACTTTTAGATATTTTCTTGTCACTATATGTAAATAAGACTGATTTTAATTTTAACCTTCTTTATGTATTATTGTTGCAATATGTGAAAAATACATTTACCACATCGTATAGTGCACTTCTAATGTTGAAATGTTCAATGAAATTATTCTAACTCTTAAAAAAATTGCAAAAAAGTATATTTTTTATATTTCAAAGTTTTTTAAGCAAGGTAAAGACGACTCTAATGGTATTATTGATATATAGGTATGAATTCACCTCCAAAATATTTTTTCTGCAAACGTAGATGAAGAAAAAAAAGTTTTGTCCTTAAAATGGATGTCGATTATACGCATGATACAAGTTACAATTCTTCTTAAAATAATATATTCCTTTAACAGGTCGGAAAAACGTAGGATATAAATATAGTATAGGCGCTGGAGAAGAAGGAAATGTAGGATATGGAGCAAATGGTGGGCATGAAGAAAATGGAGGGTATGGAGGATATGGAGGATATAAAGGATATGGAGGATATGGAGGATATGGAAGATATGGAGGATATGGAGCAAATTCAGTGTCTAGAGAAAATGGAGGTTATGGAGCAACTGGAGGACACGGAGCAAATAGAGGATATGAAGCAAATGGATATGAAGAAAATGAAGGATATGGAGCAAATGAACGATATGGAGCAAGTGAAGAATATGGAGCAAATGGAGGATATGAAGCAAATAGAGGATATGGAATTTATGGAAAGGGTGAGAAAATGGACGAAAATTGTTTTTCATTACAAGGCCTGAAATGCATTTTGAAATAATCTTTTGGGTGACGATTTCATTGCACAAGTTACAACTTCTAAAATGACAATCTGCTTTTTGGATAACAAATATACATAATTATAATTGTTAAATTGTTACAATTCCTTTAAAAATAATCTATTTCTATAACATAGGTGAGGCAGCTGGACAAGCAAATGAAGGTACTTCAGTAGGTGCTTCAGAAGGTGAGATAATGGACGAAAATTGTTTTTCATTACAAGGCATAAAATGCATTCGAAAATAATTATTTACGCGACGACTTTATTCAACAAGTGATATATTTTCTTAATGATATCTACTTTTATGTTCAAGGTGGAGCTAGAGCAGGATTAGGTGCAGAATCTAGAGTAAAGGTAGGATCTGGAGTAGGTGGAGCATCTGGAGCAGGTGGAGAACTTAATACAAATGAAGGAGCAGGTGCATCAGTAAAAGGTAACAAAATATGATAAATACGTTTTTTCCTAAAACATAACATGCATTTCGCAATAATTTTCTAAATGACCATTACACATAATTATAATAGTTGAATAGTTACAATTCTTCTACAATAATCTACTTCTATAACATAGGAAAGGCAGCTGAACAAGCAAATGGAGGTACTTCAGGAGGTGCTTTGGGAGGTGAGATAATGGACGAAAATTGTGTTTTATTGAAAGGCATAAAATGCATTTTAAAAGAGTCTTTCGGATGACGATTTTGTTGCAAAAGTTACAACATTCATTGCTGACAATCTACTTTTATCTTTAAGGTGAAGCTAAAGCCGGAGTAGGTGCAGGATCTGGAGTAGGTGCAGGATCTGAAACAGGCGAAGGATCTGCAGTAGGTGGAGAAACTGGATTACACCGGGACCTTAACACAAATGAAGGAGGAAAAACATCAGCAGAAGGTGAAAAAATATGAAAAATGGTTTCTTCCCCAAGGCATAACATGCATTTTGCAATAATTTTGCAAATAACCATCATACATAATTATTATAGTTAAATTGTTAAAATTCTTTTACAAATGATGTATTTCTGTAATATAGGTAAAGCAGCCGGACAAGCAAATGGTGGTACTTCAGGAAGTGCTTCAGGAGGTGAGATAATGGACGAAAACTACTTTTCACTGCAAGGCATAAAATACATTTTAAAATAATCTCTTGGATGACGATTTTGTTGCACAATTTACAGCATACCGTAATTACAATCAACTTTCATCTTTAAGGTGGAGCTAGAGCTGGAGCTGGTGTTGGATCTGGAGTAGGTGCAGGATCTGGAGTAGGTGAAGGATCTGGAGTAGCTGGAGGATCTGGAGTAGGTGGAGGATCTGGAGTAGGTGGAGGAAGTGCATTAGCAGAAGGTAACAAAATATGAAAAATCTCTTCTTCTTTAGGGCATAAAATGCATTTCACAATAATTTTCTGAATGAACATTATACATAATTGTAATAGTTAATTAGTTACAATTCTCCTACAAATGATCTATTTCTATAACATAGGTAAGGCAGCTGGACAGGCAAATGGCGGTACTTCAGGAGATGCTTCAGGTGCAGGATCTGAAGTAGGTGGAGGAATTGGAATACATCAAGACCTTGGCATAAATGAAGAAAAAGGTGCATCAGCAAAAGGTAAAAAAATATGACAAATGCATTTTCCGCCAACGCAAACCAAGCATTTCGCAATAGTTTTCTGAATGAGCGCTATACATGATTATAATGGATAAATATTAACAATTTTTCTACAAATAATCTATTTCTAAAACATAGGTAAGGCAGCTGGACAAGCAAATGGAGCTACTCAGGGAGGCGCTTTAGGAGGTGAGATGATGAGCGAAATTTGTTTTGCAATACAAGGCATAAAATGTATTTTGAAATAATATTTTGGATGACGATTTTGTTGCGGAAGTTACAACATTTCCTAATAAAAATCTACTTTCATCTTCAAGGTGAAGCTAAAGCTGCAGTAGGTGCAGGATCTGGAGTAAGTGTTGGATCTGGAGCAGGTAAAGATTCTGGAGTGGGTCAAGAATCTGGAGTAGGTGGAGGATCTAAAGTAGCTGGAGGAATTGAGATACATCCAGACCTTAAAAAAAATGGAGGAGGAGGTACATTAGCAGAAGGTAACAAAATATGGCAAATGTTTTTTTCTCCAAGGCATAACATGCTTTTCGCAATAATTTCCTGGATGACCATTATACAGAATTAAAATAGTTGAATAGTTAAAATTCTTCTACAAATAATCTATTTTCATAACATAGGTAAGGCAGCTGGACAAGCAAATGGAGGTACTTCAGGAGGTGTTTCGGGCGGTGAGAAAATGGACTAAAATTGTTTTTCTTCATAAGCCATAAAATGCATTCTAGAATAATCGTTTGAATGACAATTTTATTGCACAAGTTACAAATTTTTTCAATGACAATCTACTTTCATCTTCAAGGTGAAGCTAAGGCCGGAGTAGGTGCAGGATCTGGAGCAACTGCAGGATCTGGAGTAGGTGCAGGGTCTGCAACAGGAGAAGGTGCATCAGCAGAAGGTAGCAAAATATGACAAATCTTTTTTTTCCAAAGCATAAAGTGCTTTTCGCAATGATTTTCTAGATGGCCATTATACGTAATTATAACAGTCAAATAGTTACAATTCTTCAACAAATAATCTATTACTATAACACAGGTAAGGCAGCTGGACAAGCAAACGAAGTTACTTCAGGAGATGCTTCAGGAGGTGAGATAAAGTAGACGAATATTTTTTTTCATTATAAGGCATAAAATGCAATTCAAAATATTCTAATTGATGACGATTATGTTACACAAGCTTTTTATGTTTTAAGTTTTTTAGGTTTTCTTTCTTTAATTAAAATCTGCTTTGGTCTTTTAACAGCATCTAAAGCTGCAACTGATGCAGAAAAACATGCAAAATCAGCAGGTGTATCAGGTGGATCACGTTCATCAGCATCTTCATCTGCATCAGCACTCGCAGGATCAGAAGCAAGCAGCTAAGACTTTTCTTCTTTTTCCTCTTTTTTATGCCGCACACACATTCTTCACATCTACGAAGAACATAAATATTTTTTGTTAATAATTACACTGTGTTGTACACGCGCATGATAAAATGTAAAAAAAAATATAAAAAATTTGAATAAATATTTTGAATTCAGAATGTACTTTTACTATCATTTCTGTTTTAATTTAAGGACGTGAAAAGCAGGGGCCATTTTTAAAATTCACAACACGTGCATATCTACTCTGGATAAATAACGTTTTCGTCAGTAACTGCAAACTTAAGTTGCAACTATTCATGCAAGATGATAACAACATTTAGAGAAACAAATTTTAACATATTCTTTTTCACATGCATCATTTCATTTTTACTTCAAGTATGTAAAAAAACTTCTTAATTAGCCTCAAGGATGCTAGTTATGTTTGATAGTGCTTCAAGTTTTAAAAAATCTTTAAAGACAATTTCAGTTAGTTATAGTTATAAAATAAATCCTCTATCTAGAAAGCACAAACATTGAGAATCTATTTATAAAAGTATCTACAAGAATCATTATTGTTGACTTATGTTAATGTATCGTTACTAACAATGGTTCTAATGATAAGTCTGGATAGAGTGCAGAAGAATTTCTTCTATGAGAAAATAACACAGTAAAGAATTTGTTCAGAAAAATTTTTCACAATGAAAATCGGTTAATAATAAAGGAACGTAGCTAACTGAAAGGTAGCATGCTATAAGGGCCTTCCTCGAATTCTCGCGATTTACAGCAGGAACAAAATACATAAGAGAAAATCCAATTTCAGATTCAAAAGCTGAATAAAAAAGCACTTTTTCGATAAATCAGCACTGTATTAAACCATTAACATTTTTACCAAAAGATGTTATTAGGTTTTGAGAAATTTTGGGGAATGCGTTTTGTTTTTCGTTCGACGCGTACCTTTTCTGTAAAAATAAAAATCCGAATTCCCATCTAGAAGAAACGTGAAATTTTTCTTTTTAGCTGAATTGATGAAAGAAATATTCTTTAGGAAATTGAATCAATACTCTTTTCAGCGAGAGGACGCTCGACAGAAAAAATAAATTTTTGTCCAACTTGCGCAGGCTGTCATAAAAATGTGATTTTTGGGCGTTGTATATTGATTTTTAAGTTTGCACTTTGAAAGAATACTTTCTTTCGAAACTTACTTCTTCTCTCATAAATTTCACACTTGATTGTACCGAAATGCACACAGGATTTACTTCATCCTTTCCTGAAAAAATCGCGCTACGTTGAGTATTCTCCCGCTGAACAGTGTATAGGTTTTGAGAAAATGGAAGAGGCATTTTTTTCGCTTCAGAGGCACGTTTACTCAAATTTAGGTAATGACAAAAAACCCAATTTTTAATTTGAAACAGAAATAAGAATATAATGTTTAGCTATTCAATTGATTAACCGATACAAGAGAGTTTAATACAAAAATATCATTAGGTTACCCAATAATAAAGGTGGAATTTTTTTTCGTTCAAGTCGCACGTTTAGACGGAAAAAAATTTTGAACATGATTAAAAATTCAATTTTCAATTTCAAAAAAGTGAGAATTTACTTTTCGCTACTAAACCTGTCAGGCTTTGCGACGTCAAAACCCTTATAATTTCTGTTGAGGATTCCGTCCGAAAATCTCTTCGCCGTATTTGGGATTTGAATTTTAAGACTCATTTATATCATCCCCTATGTTTTTCGTCCTCAAGGTTCAGGTTCTCACGGTTTGTAAGTTGATACTCTGCAAATGAAGATTGGTCCCTGAGATTTAGGATAGAAATTTGCGTGTACGTAAGGACGGAACTTAATCAATTTCGGTTCATTTTTGAAATTATCATCAAACTCTTCAAATTGTTTCCACACTAATAATTTGAAGTGGAAATGTAAAGTTCAAATATACACACTAGAAACTATGTTCGAATAGTCTTAAGAAGCCTTTCCAGTAGAAGCATATAATCTACATCGACTCATTTTCTTCTTATAATCTTAAATTAAACAAAAAATTAAATTCATGAAAAACCACTTCGAAATTCATTTCACCTGTCAGTTTCTGAGATCCAAATCTGAGTTGACGATAGCTGTACGAACCCAGGGTCATATTATCAGACAATGTACAATAAATTCACCTATTCTTTAAATGACACGATCTTGGGTAAAAACAGCAAACATAGCTTTCTTTTCTTAGGAATTTTGATAAAAAATGCATGTTATTGTGTATATTATTCTAAAAAAAATTGAACCTAACTTTAGGTCATTATTTTGTAATTGAATTAGAAATTTTGATAGTCCAGGGTTAAGAATGCCTTTAAAAGAGTTTAGCTTTTTTCGTGAAATCTAGGGTTTTTTCTGAAATAAATATGTTATAATTTTTAAGAATGCAAGGATTTTTCAGCCTGGTTACGTGCCAAGGACAACTGAGCCTAAAAAATTCGAAATTTGAAATTCGTATGTAAAAGGATTTTAAAACATTTTTGAGAGAGGTGAAAGAATTTTCATGGCTTATTGTAGAATTTTTTTAAATTTCGAATGTATGGACCGATTTTATAAGACCTATTCCAGGTTTTATGGTATACTAAAAGATTCCAAGAAATGTTTCATTGATTTCGGTAACCTGGTGGTACTTGAAATGATTAAAAATATTTCAGGGTATTTTGAAAGATTACAAGGCACTTTAAGAAGACTAAAAAATTTTCTAGTAATTTCCTAATGCTTAATGCTTTCACGATGACTCATTATGATAAAAGGAGATGTTTCGGATTTCAATCGTGTGAAGAACTACGAATCTTGCCGAAGTTTTGTGAACATTGCAGATCACTTCTTCAGGGCTAACCTGAAATTAAGGTGTCAAGTTATGATGTTCTTATATATGCTCTTCACGATGCCTGTGATTGGCTAGAGCGTCCCACCATGGGGACTGGTCCAACCTGATTGGTCAATCAAGTCTTTTTCAAAAACCTAGGATGACGGAAAGCGAAATCGGATTGGTATTATATCCATTGTCCCCATAGATTTTATTTGGATGTTTTAAGATTTCGATTGCTTTTATATGTTTTCTTGGAAAATATTTCATGCTTTGCGATAAGGGTTGCTTTGTCAAATAAAATACTATGGCCTGTTTCGATATGATGCTAGCTAGTCCTGATTGCGTAAAATGTTTTAGCCTGCCTTTACTCTCATGTTCCTTTCTACATTGGCTCACCGCACTCCCGGTTTCTCCAATATTTATATTAAAATAATATACACGTATATATTTTCGGATCACAGAAAAAAGCCTTTTTGTCTTTATGGTTGTTTAGAAGTTGTCCTATGTTCGCAGGGTGTTTAAATATAATTTGTACGATACGTTTTTTGTGTGTTATCAGGTCCTTTGTAAACTAGTACGTCCAGCAAAGGCAATTTTCCGTTTTGTTCAATTTCCATGGTGAACTGGATATTAGGGTGTAAAATCGATTGATGAAGTCGGAAAACTTGTGTAGTTCGTCCAGCTCATGTCTCCTGATGAAAAAAGTTTTGTCAATGTAACGGCACCAAAATTCCGGTTTAAGTTTGGAATAGTCGAAGATTTTAGTTTCTAGATTTCCCATGAAGGTTTCGTCTATTGCAGGTGATGTTCAAAATCCCATTGTTGCTCCTGAGGTTTGTTCGTGGAACTGGTTATTGAAAAAGTAAGTATCATTAAGACAGTGTTTTATCAAAAGTATGAAATCTGAGGGAAAGATTACAAAGGTTGTAAGTTGGTGAGATTATTGCATGACGATCGGTCTGGGTGGAATGTTCTTTTTAGGGATTTTTGGGAGATCGTAAAGCCTTGGAACGAAGGGATTAGTGAGTGTTAATTGAGATATTGTTTTGCTGTCAAGCTGAGAGTCTCTTGGAAGGGATCTTGTTGTTATGGTCTTCATTCTAATAATTACTGTTGTGCTGCCTTTGTCTGTGTATTTTCAAAGATTGTAATGCATTTTCAAGGTATTGTTATTTTTTCAAGAACTTTAAAGGCTTCGAATGATTTTGAGACGAATAAACCTGAAAGAGGACCCGTAAGGTTTTAACATATATGTATTTGGATTTTAAGAGCTCTCAAGGTATTAAAAAAAACTTCCAGAATTCGAGAATATATTATAAAATTTCATACAATTTCACGGGACTTTAAAATATTTTAATTGATTTCAAAGAACGCATTCACAAGAAGTGAGGGATTTCGTAGGTTTCCACAGATTTAAAGAGTTCTTCATATATGCTATCAATTCGAATTCATTTGAAATTCACCCAGAATTATTGCTAATTCATCCAGAAGTCTTTTATTATCTCTCTTGAATTTTTTAGTTCACTTGAATTATTCTAAATTAAATCCATTCCATTCAGTTCAATAGGTTTTTTTTTAATTTTGAGTTTTTTTTCAATTCGTCTTAAAGTGTTTTGAACTCATTTTAAATAATTTGATATTTCATAAAATTCTTTGAATTCCCTTGTATTTTCCTGAAATAATTTTAAATTTACTAAAATCAATACAATTTTTAATGTATTATGAATCGAGTTCGGAATGTCTCAAATCTTTTCAAAATGCTCTAACTTTTTGAATTTTCATCCGAAATAGCTGGTTAACGAACTTGACGTTTGGTTTCTGACACCAAAAGAGTACACGAAATGTCAATCTAAGAGATTAATTTTTTTCAAAAGTTATCGTGCTCACAAACAGGCATACATACATACGTACAGAAAGACACATTCGTAGAAACCTATTTTTTGGGTTCAGAGGGTATCAAAACGTAAACATTTAACAAAAACTGGAGGTTCAAATTTTGCAAAAATCTAATACCGTCTCTGACGAAAATGTAAAAATTATTTTTTTTAAAAAGGACGCAAGCTATGTACAATGACTTTTTATTTAACAAAATTTTTTGCCTAAATTATACCTACGAATTTGCGCATAACCACATTGCGCTAAGATACATATTTTGGGTTAAAATCGTAAGAAATAACATTAAAAATAAACAAAAATTAATTAATGGAAAAACGACACAAGTTGCAATAAAACGTGTAATAAATTTTTTTTATAGGTTGCGCACTCTTTTTTAATTATAAAAACAAGACAATGAAAATACCTCTGCTTCAATGCGTAGATTTTGTTTTAATCGTAAATATAACATTAATTTTTTTGAATTGCGAGAAACAATACAAGGTAAGATAAGAGATTAATAGACAAAAGTTGTTCAACCAAAGAAGATGGACAAATTTTTCGTTAATTATTTTTTGGTAGGATGCATATTTTTTGTTCGATTCGTATGAAATAACATTGATAATGATCAAATTAATTTTTTAGAAGAAGATACGAGGTGCAATGAAATCCTAATAACAAAATTGTATTTTTATGGGATGCACACTTTTTTTAGTTATGAAAAAAAGATATTAAAAACACATTTGTTTCAGTTCCAATGCATATTAAAAATTGTCATAATATACATGAATTTATTGAAATGATACATTTTTTAGGGTGACTGAGAATAAAAATTATTGCCAAATGAAGTACAAATATTAAAGTAATCATGAAAAACAAAATTTGTACTTTATTTTGCTACGTGATGAAAAAGTGTCCTTCAAAGCCGAAGGAGCTTGAACAAAAGAGAATTCACAATAATCAAATTACAGCTCTTGATGCTTTGACCTTTAATTTTAGAACGTCTGTGCAGTTATCTCATTTCTTCTGGATTTCACTCTAACTTGTAACATGTTAAAATTTGTTTTTTAATGAGATTTCCTTACGTGAGATCTTTCAGTTTTTTCCCACCCCCTCATAAGAAACAGTAAAATGTTACTAAATCAACCACCACCAAATTGTCTTACCTAATTTGTGGATGATCTCTAATTTAAAAGTTTTTCTAATAGAGTACGAGTATCAAGCGTTTTTAATACTAATATAATCTTTTTTTAATTTTCAGGAATCTTGGAATGCCTTAATTCTACTTATTGCCCCTGGCAAGTCGCCAAATATAACGATAGCGATGCTTTAGAACATTTTTTTAACATAAAGGAAACCGATTTGTGAGATGTGAAGTCGCGGAACAGATGACTTGAGGTGCATGCTTTTGTTCATGTGCATAACCTTTCGTGACCCGATATCAACGGATCTGAGCTCGTCCTTCGTCCATGGAACCACTCCAAATGAATAGAGTACTACAGGGACGGCCAGCATGTTCGTTGCAGATACTTTATTCCTCGCCGACAGTTCGGAAGACCAAATCTGCCGGATAAGACG
>JAWWEA010000113.1:29932503-29942965 GCA_035222095.1 Andricus quercuspetiolicola | reverse complement strand
CGCATCTGGGGATCAGAATATCCACACAAAATTCACCAGAGACCATTTCATGATGATGGAAAGATGATTCTGGATGAAAACCCCACATTTTTCCGATCAGCCAATCAGCGAAGACACGGCGTTGTTGATGGTCTAGCGGCTTCAATTCTTGCGTTGGTTGGATTTCGGATGGATGCAGATGAAGATCCTGGTGTAAAATCCGGCGTAAACTGGTTCGGGAAATGCGCAATTCCTGAGAACGGCGCCCGGTAGATGTGTTTGGCTCGTCACGGACACTTTCACTCACTACTCAAAACCTAAAATCCACTACATACATCTCACAACCCACATGTGACAATCCACATGTGACAACCCACAACTCAAAGCTCACAACCTACTACTCACAGCTTACAAATCACAACCCACTACCTACAACTCACAACCCACATTCCACAAATGACAAGTGACAAGCCACAACTCGAAACTCACAACTCAAAGCTCACAACCTACTACTCACAGCTTACAACTCACAACCCACTACCTACAACTCACAGCCCACATTCCACAAATCACAAGTGACAATCCACAAGTGACAAACCACAACTCGCAATTCAAAACTCTAAGCTCACAACGTACAACTCACAACCAACATTGCACAACTTACAACCCACAATCCATAACTGCCAATCCACAACCCACAACTAACAACTAACAACTTACAACTCACAACTCATCACTCAGGGAACAAAGGGAACTCAGGAAAGTGAGGGTAGCCGAACTAGGGGAAGTCAGAGGAAATGTTGATGGAAAAGAGAAGAGGGGGGAGTACATGGGGAAGCATTTGGGAAAGGGAGGGGAAGTTTAAGTTGAAAAATGGCGAGGGGAACCAGGGAAGGTAGGAGGAGTATGAATGCAAAGTATGGGAAGGGGACGTTTGAGCGACTCATTTACACCTCAGTAAGATACGGAACCCTTTATTATAGCTGCAAGGCGCTTATTTTGACTAATTCTTTACTATTACCAGCATCAGTAGTTGCATGATACGCACGCGTGTCGTTTATCGATTTGAGGAGAAAAATAATTTTCAATACAAAATTAAATTAAATTCGAACTGAATTAGCTTCTAAGATTTAAGAGCAAGGAAATAAATACTATGAGTTTGTTTCTAAAATTATATACATGTAATTTTTCCAAGATTTTTGAGAAAACTCATAAATATCTTTTAAAATTATTCAAATTTTCTGTCCACTTTTTTTTAATTCCGAAAAAATAGCAAAATCAGTCTGGAATTAATTTTCATATGTCTATATTTTGTTTTGAATTTCTTGAAACCTTTTTTAATTTTTTCATAAAATTCAATTTTTTTAATCATTACAAATTTTTCCGGCAATCTTAAGAAATCTTTTTTGAATCTCTTGAAGCCTTCAAAAATCCTTCAAAAGCTTTCTTTGAGCTTTACAAAACTCTACGTTTTGTTATAATTTTTTAGAAATCTTTTCATGTTGTGAATGATTTTTGAATCCTTTTGAAACATCCAAATAATTTAATATCTCTTGAACTTGCTCGAAATTATCGAAAATTTCACAATCATGCAAAATAGAAAAATTTTGCTTCAAAATCATCTACATTCCTTTTCCAAATTTCAGGAATTAGTGTGAAATGTTGTGAAATCTTCATCAATTTTTTTACAAAATTCATTGTTTTAATCATTAAAAATTTTCCCATGAATCTTGAGACATTGTTATTTATTCTGCTGAAACCTTTCAAAATTCTTAAAAGGCTTTGAAACTTTTTTTTTAATCTGCAAAAATCTACATCTTGTCGTATATATTTGACATCTTTTGAATTTTGTGACATCTTTTCAAGTGTTAAATTATTTTTGAATCTTTTCAAAACTTCTAGTTACCTCTTAGTCTTACTCGATTTAAAAAAAAATTAACTTGCATATTTAAAAAAATTGCCTTGAAATCTTCCGGATTCTCACTTTGAAAATCTTGGAAATCATTAAAATGGTTTTGAAATCTTTTCCAATTTTCTCTTAAAATTCATTTTTCAAAATAGAAAGTTATTTGAAATTTTACCATGAGTCTTAAGATTTTTTTTTTAAATTCTCTCAAAGGCTTTCAAAATTCTTGTAAAGCTTTTTTTTCGAACACTTCAAAAAAAATTTCAATCTTCTTAAGATTGAAATAATTTTCGACTCTTTTAAAAACTTGTAAGTGTTTTTAAAAGTAATTCAGTTTCCCTAAAAAAGAAGTCACTAATCGTTCCGGGAAAAAATAAATTGTTTGGATAAGGGATTTTATAGGACCAATAATTAATTCATCAGGAGAAAAAAAATTTTAAATAAGTTATGAGTATTAGAATTTTTGAAGCTGGTAACGCAGTTTATAAAAAATTCCAGCCTGATGAAATAGCGGCATTTTTTCTGAAAATCTTTAAACTCAGTTTTTTCAAAAAGGCCTTCGTTTAATTTTTTGTTTATTTTTTTCCGAGCTGACACTAATATTCAAGTGAAAATTAGATTTATTTGTATTTTTCTTGAAATAATCAAATTTTGTAAAAAATTGTATATTTAAACCTAAAAGTTAGAAAAATTTGGTAACAAAAGTTTATTGTTTTAATTTTAAATAATATACTTATCACCTTTAAAATTTCTATGATTTCAATTCAAAGTATAAATTCAAGATATCTTTCAAAATTGCAAAATTTTATATTAAAGGCCTTGACAGACAGTTTTAAATTTAATAATTTTATATTCAAATATCCTAAATTGTATGGTTTCAATTTCAAAGGAGCAAAATTGTTTAAAGAAATTGTAATGCAACAATTACATATTAAATTCTTCCCAAATAAATAGAAAATAATAAAAAATTAAGACAATTAATTTACTTTTATTTTTTTGTAGACAATTAATTCAATCCGCAAAAATGACAAGATTTTAGAAATTAGCATTAAAAATTAAATTATTTTTCATTCAGCAATGTTCCAAAATATTGAACATGTCAAACCCAACTTAGAAAAACAACTTCGAATTGAAAGATTTAAAATTGTGCACTTTCAAACATTGTAATCAAATATTTTTTGTATGCATTTTTTCAGTTTTTAATTTTCAATATAATGTCTTAAAATATTATGATTTTTAGTTGTAGATTTGAAAAAAATGAATCACTTAAAATTGGAAAATATTTTATTGAACAATTTCAGGATTAAATAATGAAGAAAATTATTTTGAAAAAATTTACTATTTTAAAACTATTAATTTTTAAACGATTTAAATTTACTCTCAATAATTGAAATTTTAAAGGTCTTGAGTACGACAATATTAATATCACAATTCCTGGTGACTAATATTTTTTTCATTTTTGAATGCAGTTCAGTTTCGTTGAATTTTCAACCTTTCACATTAGACTGTTTTTCGTTTTTTTTAACACTTCCATTTTAAACAGTGAAAACAACAGTAAATTTATTTTTTGCTTTCAGAAGAATTTGTCTGATCAACTTTAATGTTGAATTATAATTTTTCTATGTAGAAACAATTTCAAATTCTGTAATTTCAAATGCTTCGACTTTGAAATATTTAATTTATTGTTTGTTTTGAAATTGTGAAATTTTAATCGCTTTTAATTGAAAACTATCCACATTCAAAGGTTTTCAATTTTAGCTTATTGAATTTTATACGCTCTTAATTCGCTCTGAAATCATTCAATCTTGTGATTCTTCAGCACAAAATAAAACTGCTCAATTTTGAACGCTTTGAATTTTAAATAATGCAATTTCAACTCATTTTATTCCATTTGAAATATTGCCCTCTTTAGAAATTTCACCGAATCTAAAATTGTTTGATTTGGATTTCAATTCAAAATTGTTCAATATATTTTTTGTTGATTTCAAACGCTTCTTATTCATAATTACCAATACCCAAAATATAGTAATAGACTTTTGAAATAAATAGAATTAATTATTAACTGAAAAACATTACTTTTTAAGAAAATAGTTGCATGTTCAACAAAATATTTGAAATTTGAACCAAATATTAGAATTCTCATAAAAAAGAAACGAATTATTTTTAATCAAGAATATAATAGCTGACTTTTCTACTTAAAAAGCTAACTTTCAACCCTGAAAAATGAATTTTAAGTCCAAGAAGACGAATTTTCTATTCAAACATATTTTTTTTTCATGAAAGATTGACTCTAAAATTTTAAATATAAAATGATCTTCGATATTTTAACGAATATGGTTGGTAACATTAAAACAATATTAAACATATTTTTTCAAATGGTGAGACCATACTTGAACGGTCAAACGATTACGGCCGTAGTACCTCTTCGCTCCGCGATGCGCCACAACTGTCAAGAGTCATAACAGAGAGAAAAAACCTCAAATTTCATCTCTCTCTCGCTCTTGTGTTTCATGCTCCTAGCCTCATAATGTTTAGAGTTGATAAGGAATTAAAAAATTTGTTGTTTAGGGTTGGGTTTCTTCAATATCCTAAGGGTGGGAGTTAATCATCTTGAACGAGACAATCGTATAATTGCGATAGAACTTCACTCAGGTAGGTTCGTTTATTAGCCTCATTCTTCGATGATTACGTACTTACATGTTCAGAGTTAGAACAAATTTTCAGTTCATTTTTTTAAATCTATATTTTCAGAAAAAAGAACAGAAAAATTAATCCTATTCCTGATTTTTATTTCGCCCACCACGTGTTTGGCTAATAGCGCTCCCTAACTTTTTTGTTGCTACGTTCTCACCTGGTTTGGCTATCGGTTTGTTATAAAAGATGTCAAAAAGACTGAGACTTTTCAGGCCATCCTGCTGCTCTCTTCAAAATGTTGATGTTCAATCCTTCTTTGAAGGCTGCTGACGCTGCTGCGTGCCTGGTGCTGTGTCCTGCGAAGTTTCCTGAACTAGCTTCTTGTAGAGTCAGCTTAAGCCATCAGCTTATCGTTTGAGCAATCATTGCAGTGTGGGGCTTTTTTATTGTGATTAGCAGATTAGTGGTATTGTTCCTGATACTTCTTGTTACCTGTTTGTATATCCTCAGTGTGAGAACCGTGCACCACTCCGGAGATTCTCGGAAGAAAGGAAGTGTGAGTAGCGGTTGACATCTGCCTACTTTTGAAGTTTTTATGAGATGCGCAATTTTTATTTCGAAACACTTGTCGGGCTCTTCGATATTTTGTAGCCTAATGACACCCAAAGTTTGCGCACTTCGCGCAGTTGATAAAGCCAGGAGCCTGATCAGTTTTTGGGTGAGTTGATTCCGATTGAGGTTTCCAAGGAGAAAAAATTCTCCCATGTTTTCAAAGACTGTGCCTGAGTTCCAAATTTTCGCGTACTTTAGTTTTGATGGATTCAGGCAGTATATCGAAATGAAAAATCTTCTAAGATTTACGTTGTCCTCGAGCTTTCGTCCTTGAATTGATGCTATAGCCGACTTCATTGAATTTAGGGAACCGTAAGCTGTGTTCTCTTTGTGTTTTTTGCTGAGGAATTCTAGTACCAAAATTTCACTCGACTGAAAAGCGTTCAAATTTAGCCCATTGCAAAAATTCCATCAAGGTTTCAACACAGACCCAAACTGCTTCATTTTAAGTGGTGCGAGTGATGAGAGCATTACCCCCAGTATCTCTTCCAGTACACCTTCCTTTCTGAAGGTTTCGCAGATAATATCACACACAGCAATGAAAGCTTCGACGCTAGAAGATGGGTCCTGAAATTAAATGTCAATAAGTTAGATTCTGGTTCTATTATCATCGGTTTTTCTGTCAGCGTCGACAGAAAAACAGGGTTGAGCTGAACAGAAAGGCCCAACTGCTAACCGTCCCGTTTTATCTGTTGTCATTTCCTTTAAAGGTTCAAATTTTAATGCAAGAGGTAGAAAATCATAGAAAACCCAATGGTTCCAATTTTGCGTGAACACATCGATGAGGTCAGTTCTAGGATGCCTGTACCAAGCGCAGTACAAATCGCATTTGTTATTGTTTCTTGAAGCAAAGAGATCTATCTCTGCCTTTCCAAACTTGCTGTTGATTTTTGTGAATGTTTGTTTATTTAATTTCTATTCCGTGTCGATGTTCACTGTACTTGATTCTTCATCGGCCTCTTTGTTTTCTTTTGATGGAATATACTAGGCATATAACAAAATGTTCTGTTTGGCACACCAATCTTAGATTTCTCGAGCACCCTTGTTCAGTCTCCTAACATGTGTACATCACATTATTAACATATGAGATTTCTGTTGAGTTGTCCATCCTCAACAGTGAGATGTAACTTTTGCTATAGTTTATAAGGCAACCAAGGCTTTCAAGTAATGGCATGGTTTCCTGAACGTAAAACGCGTATTCGCCATAATTGGCGCCCACGCAAAGTATGTCATCAAGGTATATACAAGAAAGAAAACCTTCGGTTCATAGAGTATTGATGAACGGTTTCATAACCTTAGTGGAAATGAAGGGGTTCAAGCAAAAACCGAAAGGTAAGCATGTGAACTCGTAAATCACGCCCTGAAACGCAAAACGCAGATATTTTCAGCTGTCTTCGTGGACCGGAACTAAAAGATATGCGTCCTGTAGATTCAGATTGGCCATGAATGCTCCTGGAGTTACGAGCTTTGTGGCCGTCCTGATATCCCCTAGTTTAAAATGTGGTGTCTCCACGTATTTTTTGAACGTCTTTAAGTTTAGGATGAACCATTTTGAGCCATGTTTCTTAGACCTATGAAAATAAGTTGCCAGAAACTGGTCAGTGCATCGTGTGCACTCAAGAGCCGCTCCTTTTTTGATGAATTGGTGAATAGTCAGTCAATATTCAGCAATCTCAATTTGTTCGTGCTGTCGCTCCAGAGGTTCTCGAAACTGTTCCACTAGTGTATTAGTAATGATTTTATAACCAGTACCACAATTAAGTACGAAATTATCATGCGTGATTTTGCGACATTCTTCCTCGAAAAAACGCTGCCTTCCCGCTAATTTACTTACCACTAGTATCTGCGACTGGTATGAAGGTCTCGGTGACCCCTGGTCCTTGAAGAACTGTAGTTCACATTCGATGAACTCCTCGTTGATTTGTTCGAATTCTGCTGAATCTTGATCCTGCAGCCCGCCTTCCGAGGTTGTCGCGCAGGTGGGCTTTTCCAGTTCAAATTCTTAGGTTTGTTGTTGTTTGGTTTTGGCTTAGGCTTCATCCATAGCTCCTCTCCAGTCTTATGGATGGTCTTGCCCTTTTTTGACTTCTCGCTAAGATTCTCACCACAGAGCAGAACGTCTGTTTCGGTCTCATCCAGGATGTACGAAAAGCCCCAGTTAAAGCAACCATTGTCGACATCCGAATTAAAGCATCGACTATCAGAGTCGGGTTCGAAAAAACCCTCGACCATGAAGGTCGAAAACGATACTTCAACTATAGAAGACGGAAATTATGCAATATAAATAGCTTAGTCATTCTGCAGTAGGTGAAAGAAAAAATCTGTCGACTGGTATGAGTTGCATACTATCGATCGATAGAGTAGGTAATCCAGTAGCGAATGTCGATAACCCGACAAACATCGCGGCTGATCGCAGTCATACCCTGCTGGTTATGCAATAAATTCCAAACTCCCAAATTGATTTTAAATTTGCCTGATTCTGATCTCTGCGGTGTATGGGATCTGCTTGAAAATCTTCCATTGATCGAGGACCTGCTGTGAAAACGAAAAAATACAGCGTCGGATCTCTACGATCCCGATGTATGGCTGCTGCTTCTGCTTAAAGAACCAGATAATGAGATCCGTGTCGCTCTCCCTCGACGATGTGAGCAGGATCTCGTTCTGCAATATCACCTGAAAACACTCCTAGAACGACTCCTGTTCTTGGTGCAGTCTCTCTTCCGCACAAACATGGCCGCCGTAGATTTCGAGAGCGTCGATACCCATGTTTCTTTTTAGGCCTCTTCCTAACATATTGCTGCAGCTCTTTAATTTGTTTCTGTAGCTCAGCGATCTGCTGTTCTAATTTTCCCATTTTCTATTCACGAAACTCAACTAATGTTCAAAATAAGACAAAAAAACTACATTGTAACTTTGTGCCTTGTGTCTACCGCGCACAACGAATCGTTTATGAGGCTAGGAACAGGAAACACGAGAGGAAGAGAAAACCAGAGATTTGCTCTGTCTTTTATAACTCTGAAAGTTGAGACGCATCGCGGGGCGAAGAGGTACTACGTACGTAATCACCGAAGAACGAGGCTAAGTATAATTGTTATAAAAGTAAACAAAAATTAATTCACGGTTTCCAAAAAATTCCTGACTATTTCTCGGTTCTTTCCAGGTGCTCGAAATTCGAGACTAATTCCAAGTTTTCGCGGTTTGTAGCCACCCTGCTTATCTAAATGAAAATCAGGTGACATAACTAATTTATTTTTCAATCTATTTGAATATTACTGGTGCAGAAAGATCTTCTAAAAAGGCTTTGAAAAATTGGGATGAAGAGGATGAGAACCAGTATATTATTAATATTTTTATTTAATTATGCTATCACAAAAAACAACAACAACGTGCAAATAGTACTGGTTACATGAAATGAGTTCGATACAAATTCACATATTGAAAATTCGTGTTCTTCTCATTTTTGGATTCCTCTTCAGCTCGTTTCTTAGCCTCAGCTTCTTCTCTTTGACGTCTAATTTCTCGATGATGAACTCTTCGAAATGGCGTCAGTATCAAATAAATGACTGGTTCCATTAAGCCAATGAAAGATCCTCCCAAACATAGTCCAATAAGGCCTCCTAAGCGTGCTATAATAAGTGTCACATACTTATAAAGAATTTTTGAATATTATCTCATCATACTCCATACTAACCGATAAGATCATTCCATGATAAGAAGAGGATCCTTTCGTATTTAATATATCCGTAATTTTGAAAGTAGACATTAACAATTGACAAATTAATTCTGCAAAACAAGATATGGTCACAGTCATCATTGCTTCGAAAAAAATCACCTTTGTTGTATAAAACTCACTTTGAAAATGCTGGAGGATTTTCCAAATCAAATCTATAATTTTTATCAAGCGATGAAAGCCTATAAGTTGTTGAATTGCATAATGGCTGGCAGCGACAACTTTCGAGAATCTTGCCGTTATCAAGTGTCTTTCTTTCAAAGAGATTTGTTATGTGATCTGAAATTATATGATATTTTTCAGCCATTAAACATACTTCGAAGTAGTTTTTTTAATTAATGCTTTTTATTTAAAATTCTTGCATTCATTTTATCAAGAATTAATATAAAGAAAAATATTAGTTCAAGTTAATTAAATGGTCTATACTGGTCATACACTTTTAAACTAGTTGCGAGTTCGATCTTGGCAAATACATTTGCTTTCTCATAGAGGAAGCATTTCCAACTTTCTTAAATAACAGAAAAAATGTTGCTGGAAAAATATTTGGAATCAAATGTTGGTAACACCATAAATAATAATTGAAATAGAATGATTTAATTTAATCTTCAATTGTCACACAAAACTTGTATGAATACTTTACATAGGAATGATGCTATTTTCTTTCAATATTTCAAATAAATACACATGTTTAGGTCAATCGATTCGTCTCGAATCAACGAATCTCTTCTATTCTTGCATCTTCTTTGAACTATGTGAATGAGAAAACTCTTCCACTTTGAATTATGTGAAAGAGAAAACTTTTACTATAAAAATAGATTTTTCAAATAATATGAATGATCATCACTTTCTTACTTTTTGATCAAATGTATTATTACAAGTCAATCAGTTCGTTTGGAATCAAAAAGTCTTTTCTATTCTTGCATCAACTTTGACTTATATCTATAAAAATAGTTTGTCTGTGAACAAACATTTTTAAATAAATGTAAATGACCATACCTTCCTTAATCTTCAATATTATATATTGATATCATAGGTCAATTGATTCATCTTTGCTATTCTTCCATCAACTTTGATTTATGCGAATGAGAAGAAATTCACCATAAAAATAGATTTTTCAAACAACATGCCAAAGCGAAATAGGTATATATTGTTTATGTAATGTGGTCTAAACACTAATATTTTTTATTTATTTTATACAGAAAAATTTATAAAACAAATGAAAAATATCATTTCCTTGTCCACTATATATAAATCACATACAGGGTGTCTAAAAAGTCCCGGGACGGTTGGATATTTCCTCAGATAAACTATTTTCCAAAAAAGTTAAGATCATTCCTGAAGTAAATTTCAACGAGGAATTCAATGTTGACCTTCAATTGACCTTGAAGTTGACCTTCATGGTTTTTTGAAGGTCAACTTTGTTTTTTTCAATGGAAACCCCCTTTTTCACGTATGCAATCGATAGAGCGGAAAATTCTACGTTCAGGTACGTACCCAAGCCATAGGTCAAGTGTAACGTTCAATGTCAGTTAGAGGTTATTTGAAATTAACAAAGTTTTCCAAGAGGTCAGTGTAATTCCTGAAGTAAATTTCAACGAGGA
>JAWWEA010000113.1:29783397-29794217 GCA_035222095.1 Andricus quercuspetiolicola | reverse complement strand
AAATTTGTTTATAAAATAGAAAAAACGACCGCTCCAGACAAAATAGTTATTTTATTTTCTGTAATAAAACATAATTATGACGTTTCCAAACATGACATGTTTCATCATCAGATATAAATTAATAAATTTCCACAATAAAACAGATTCAAAAAATTTATTTGCTTTTACATGTAGGAGTTGTCATGGTTGAAGTTGAAATGAAGAATCTTTTTGTTCTATTATATTATTGAATTATATTGTTCCAAGAATATATAATTATTAATGGTGTTGAATCAAAATTATTCTGAGACTAATGTTTCATTGATTTTTCTTAAATCATCCATTATGTGTGAGATTCCTTGTGGTATGAAATTAAATTTCAAATGTTAAATTAGATGAAAACATTTTTTTATCAAAAATAGAGGAGTAACCATAACAACTTCATCGTGGTTATGTCTTTATAGTGAAATAATGTGCAAGGTCATTACGAGGTAGTACCGTTTTTAAATTTGAATATCGAATAATCTGCTCAATTGAATTATTTTTTAAATAAACAAAATATCGTTCACTTTGTAATACTAGATGCGATCATGCACAACTAGGTCTCCATCTACAAATGAAGTGCAGAGTCGTTACAACGGTCACATAAATTTATGAATTTGTATAATCTTAAAGTTTTCCACAAACTTGTAGTACATAATTCAAAGTGTAATCATGCACAACAAGGTCTCCATCTTTTAATGAAGTGCAGCATCGTCACAAAAATCACTCACATTTATACTTTTAATTTCAGCGGCATTCTCCACAAACTTAAGTTGATTATACTAATTCCAGAAATGAATTAGGATAATTTCTTAAATATCAGAAGGAAATTCACTGGAGAGTAGATTTCCTGCAAATAGATTTGCGTGAGGCCAATTCGTAATGTTTCCTCATCGTGCATATAATTTTCAGAGTCATCCTTACGCTCCATTTGGTTTTATAGATTGCAAATTCTTCGTTGAGTTACGGGCGTACCCATCCTAATTGTCGTCCCTCCCTTAGTATTTCTAAATCCTTCATTTATTAATTATTTTTCTGTATAGAACTTGTGAGAATAGACTCTACCACCTCAGAAGTAAATGGCAATTCCCCATCCACCGCGAATGGTGCATTGGTCCTGTATCCATAAAATGAATATCCCGAACTAGGACATATCCTCAAAAAACTATGGTAAGCTCAAGTAATTTGCAGTCGTCATCACGAGGTTGATAATTTTCTACTAACTGCGAATATGCAAAATTAATTTGATAGTGATTTACTGATGGCAGTTTCGATTGCACTCGCTTGTCATTCATACCAATTTCAAATTTTACCTTACCGAAAGATTCCCACGCTTAACTGAACTTTTCAAATTATGGAGTCTCTGGTCCAGTTGTTGGACCAAATCATTCTTTGAATACACTCTCGAGCATTATTTCATGTATATGATGTCTTCAAGAGAAGTACAGAAAATCTATTTAAAAGCGCTGTTTCAAACATACGCATGTGCCCAATATTTAAAATTCATCAGCGCTAGAAAATAAAACGGGCAGTCTTTCCACCTTTTTCTTTTCAGTCGAATACAAAGCACGTTTCCTATTTCAGTGTAATTGTGGTCTCTGTTCTAATTTAAAATTTCCTTCTAATTCAGAAGCATTCTTCAATCGCTTTTCCTTTCTAACTTTTGCTGTGGTGCCTTAACTTTAATTTAAATGATCTAAAAACAGTTTATCATGAAACTTTCTGGAAAATATATTATGTTATGAATTATGTTTTCGAAATCTAGTATCTTAGGTCACCTGCGTTGTGCTCTATACTCTCTGATGTATTGACCATGACGTAAATTGTCATCCTATTAGACAATAAAGCTCTGTCTAAAGTTCGAAAAAGACCTGGAGTGATTATTTCTATCTTTGGAAGTTTCTTCTGTGTTTTCAGATCCCAGTCAGGGTCATAAAGAAGAAATTACTTCTTTTTCCCAAAACCTTCGAAAAAGTCAACGTTTTCAATATTCAAACTGATAATTACTCACATTTCTATTGAATTCATCATCATCCTAATCAGTATACATTTCCTCATTATCATTGTACTTTTCAAATGACATTGAGGAAAATGATGAACGTGCGGAATGATGAAATGATATATTAGAAAATCCTTTGCACTTCGATTTTCTATACACTTTCTATTGAGCTACCATTTACCTCTTTTATATCTCCTTTACGACCCTTTTCTTTTGTGAAATCCAAAATTTCCCCGTTTCTTCGAACTTCATTCATGCAAGAGCGCCACCGTGAGCTTTATGGAACAGGTTATACAAATTATCAATGGAGTTCGTTCTTTTCTCTTGGAAAGCACTTGAACTACACTCGCTTCTCTTCTTACGAACCTCTCAGATCCACGTAGCTCACTTAAGTTTTAAAAACAACAATGTTTTTATCACATAGAAATTTTCGCCCTACCCCTGAACCCTAATGTTCGATCGGCTAACTTGATAGATTTCTCGAAATATAATCAGTTTAGAAGTAAGTGCTAATCGCATATTCAATAAACATTTAACTCCAGGCACGATTCGCAATTTTGCTATATATCAAACGAAAGTTAAGTTTGAGAGTAGTATGTTGCCAGTAAATATAAAAAAATGCTATACTTTAGGGACCCAGGATCACGCCTTAAAATTATTTCAAAAATAGAAGAAAAATATTCATTTATTCTTTCACCAAATTGAACAAGTTAAGGGGATTCTTCATAAAAAAACATCGCGTTTTTATAGGACACCCCAACCTACACGTTTCGATGGAAAATTCAACAACAATTGATTGAAATTTTAAACAACACAAAAACCGCAGCGGATACAGGTTTAAACAATAGTAGTAAAATTTTTATACAAAAATAGTTGGAGTTTTAGCATGTTTCTAGAATTTGGCTTTAAAGTCTACTGATCAACCTCTCAGATTAGGATAATTATAATAATGTATAATATGTCAACAATAATATTATATTATGTATGGGTACTTTGAAATAGATTTTGGTTTTTATTTGCGAATGTCCAGTGAACAAAAGTCCTACATAATGCTATAACCTGACATAAAGTAAGCAAATGTAATACTTTTTGTTGACAGTCAACTTCATGGCATTATTTTTTCATTGAGTAAATAACATGAAAAATCTGAAAAAAGCTACGAAGGTGCTCCGACCGTAAAAAATCAGGGGCGTATGAACTGTTTCTGGTAGATTTTACTGCGCAATCAAAAATAATTCGAAAACTGTTTTTCTAATACTCGATTAGGCAATTCGTAAACAGCAGCATCCAAAAGCACATTACTTTTTTCAATAAAACAACTTACGTCAACACTTCAAGTGGGGAAATGTGCACTTCTGCGTAATCGCATATAATGCATGCAACGCAGTTTTAGAACCAGACACATGAAGAAGTTATTTAACAGAAAATCAATGACTTTTATAAATATTAGATTAACTGTCTACGAAAAACATGGTTTTCACAATTTCAACGTCGACACTTGACAGTTGAGGATGGAACTCCCGATGCCTGAAGTAGATCGAACCTCTTTTTCTACCATGCGAGATAGAGAGCGAGTTGAAGTCGAATTCGGAACGATGGTTTTGAGATCATACTTTTTCTTTCTCTCTGTGTATTCAATACTTGTACTTCATCTTTGTTTCCTTTGTTGAATACCCCTGTTAGGCAGCTACGACAGCGCAACTAATTTGGAATTCTTCAGAAGGAATTTAAAAATAAACGAACAAATAAACATTAGCAAGAAATCTTATAGTGAATAATGAATTTTAAACCGTAGTTGGACATTTTTAATTGAAAAGAATTGGTATTCACTGCTCTTCTTCATCAAAATTGCTTCAATATCTTCGTGATACTACTTTGCGATATATGTTCGCGTGCCAGATGACGCTGTTGTCAAGGTCAAAGGCAGACTCATTTGATCGTACGAAGTAAATCGATCAATTCCATTGGCTCCAGTAGACATCGGAGCCCAACTGCTGGTCGACGCGAGCTCGCCATTGTTCTTGTTTGCTATGTAAACGCGTGTGTCTCCCGCTTCGAGTGAACTGTCGCAACGTCATTTCGCACTTGCACAGGTAGCCAGTTAAGGTAGGGCGCCTTATCGCAACGCTCCTGTTTTTTCACGCGTGAGCAAAGAAATCCCCCCACAGCTGCTCTCACCCCACCCCGCGGCGCGACGTCAATTCTCGGAAGACATATGTCCAGGAGCACTATGTTCGAGCTTGACTGTGTATCTAGTTTCAATGTAGATATAGGAGATTACCATATTACTTACATCACTTTAAAATAAAGCTTTAACACTAATTGTCGTAAGTTTAACTATTCAGATTGCTAAAACTGTTTCAGAAAATATTATAGAAGCCTGCATCAGTTATTTTGTACACTCATAAAAATCTCAAAAATCAAGCTTTTTACTGTGTAAGTAAATTATCTATCCTGAAATCATGTAAGAATCTTACAATTAGTGTTGTGTTTCTGATCACCGCAAAGGACAAGTTTACACATTAGCTTGTGTTAGTGATCACTACTTGGGATGATTAGGAATATAGATCTCTTGAATAAATCAGCGAAAAATTGAAATAAAATGTGTATTCACAGAAAATAGTTAATTATGCAAGTAGAAATAAGACATGGAGAGTTTCGCGAGCGATTATCTGGTTTTTAGTTGAACAGAGAAGCAAGGTTGTTTAGTTAACTAACACTTGTAGTCGATTCACGATTTTCAGCACAAAAATCTGTGATCGAGGGTTGGATCGAGGATGACAAATTGAAGTGAGGGTGCTGGTGACGTAGTTGACGTAGTTTAGACAAATAAAGTCGTGCTGAGATTCTTAAGATGAAAACAGGCGGCAAGGTTTATGATCAGAAAGGATCTAGTCCAGGTAAAGAAAATAGCAGAGAGGCGACAAGCTTGGCAAAACCCACTACAAAATTCAACATTTGTTTTCCGGAATCATAAACGAGGGTTGAAGTTGGAAAACTTTTGAAATGTGCAATCATATTTTTGACCCTTATGAACATTATGAGAGAATAAATCGAGGTTTGCTGATGAAAAGGGATAATCCTCAAAAATACGACTCTTATGCAAAAAAAAGGAACTCTAGGTCTATAAATGTTCGTTGAGCCTTAACACTCAGATTTGTATGAATGTGGAGTCACTTATAGGTTAGGCCGAGATTTCTAATTCTATTTTCATTATTCTGTGCAATTTATGGTTTCAAATATCTGCGGATTACTCTATGATAAAATCTAAACACTTTTTAATGAAAGTCAATTAAAAATACTAGTGTATCATATAAAAATCAGAATAAAAAGAATTTTTATAAGTGACTTTTTAGTTACGAGTGCATGCCAATTACTTTCTGTTTCTAGTTCCCAAAATTAAATATTTATAATATGAACGTGCTTGAATAGGACAACAAAATTCTAACAGTGCGCCAAAGATTATCTCCACTCACCTCCCGAGATAAGTACCATCAGTTTACGCTATTCCTAAAACTTAGGGCCTCGGTATTTGGTGATGTGGAGAGCGTGGTATCGAGAGTGAATATCTAAGTTCATGCACTTAAAACCAACAGAAATAATTCCGCGGCCCTGTCAGTTGGAAAGGAGATGGCATGCGACCTATATTATTGATGAAGCTAATTATAGGAGTGCCTTTTCGCACTTCGCGAGAAGCTGTAAATGAGAATGAAAAACCTTTTTTTTTTGGTTTTTGACCATAAAAATAAAATTTGCGGGTATCTTCACTATCATTCCCGTAGTCAGCGAGTCAAAGTACGTAGGTATACCTAGCATCAAATCAATCGAAGGTTAGTGCTTTTAGGTACCCCGAAAATCCTCCGCTAGTACTTTTAACAAAACAATTACAAAATTTCTCGATGTAAAATAGATATGAAGTTTTCAAATAAAAAAATTACAGGATATGCTCCCTAACCGACAGTTATATTTGAAATCCACCAAAATTCAACCCTAGCACTTTCAGTGAAACAACTCATAAGTTTTTTGATGCAAAACAAACAATGAATTTTGAGATTGAAAATAAGCACAAAAATCTTTAAAAAACTGCAGTACTTTAAACCCACTAGTACATTTAAGGAATAATTTGGAAAATGTCTATTTATAAATCAACTGTGAAATTTCTGATATTAAAATCGACACATAAGTTACCTTTAGAAAACTCCAGGTTTCATTTTACAAATAACACCCCTAGTACTCTTAACTGAACAATTTCTAAATATCTCCACACAAAACCATAAAATTTCAGAATTAAAACTTTTCATACAATTAACCTTTAGAAAACTCCGCAGTTTTTTACAGAAGCAACAATAATACTTTTAAAGCTCAAAATTCAGCCCTTGTATTTTTAAGGTAACAATACCAAAGTGCCTTCATGTAAAGCAACCATAAAATTTTTAAATCAAAAATGGTCACTCGAATCACCTTTAGAAAACTCCAGTCGATGTTATTCATTCCACAATAATATTCCAACAACACTAGCATCCACCCCTTGTACATTCAACGAACTAATCTGAAAGCTTTTCTGTGTAAAACAAACACAAAATCAAACAATTGTAAATAGTTACAAAATCAACTTAAGAAACTTCATGCTATGTTTCCAACCTTAAAATCATATTCAACGACCACTAAAATCTAGCCCCAGTATTTTTAGCGCAACAATTCCAAAGTTTCTTTCTATACAATAGACAAAATATTTTAGAATTTAAAATAGTCATAAATGTCAGGGATATCTGCGGATAATATTATGAAATGACTTGATGAATTCTAAACACTTTGTTGATTAAAGTAAATAAGAAATACTAGTGTATCGTACAATGAATGGTAGATAGATAATTTTTATAAATAAATTTTCCATTACAAGAGCATGAAAGTTGCTTTTAGTTATCAGTACTTGACATCAGAAATTCGTAATTTAAAAGTGCTCAAATTGAAAAAATTTTTCAACAATGTATTCCAAGATTACGTGAATTGTAAATTCAGTTTCAATGAATTCACTGACTAGATTTTTCCTTGAAACTGATCAAACCACAGACCCACAAAACAAGACGTCTTGAGCTAGAAACGAGACCCAACATTTCCTCTAGGTTTTGACCCGCTCAATCCTATCGGATAAAAAATAGCGGCTGTCTTCAGTTTCTTCTTTTAAATCTTCTGGAATTTCAAAAGTGAGAAATTTTAATTATACAAATATATTTCTACTAGGGACATTTTAAATTGCAAATTATTCTTTAATAATAAACATAACAATTCTGTTCTTAAGCTTTTAGCCACATATTACATGAATGGAAAAGGTTTTTATTCATCACTCCTCAACCTTATTAAACGAAGTTGTATGTATTTATTTATTAATAAAGGTTACCACACTATGATTTGTAAACATTTTCACACTTGTAAAGAAATAAGAAACATAACTTACAAGCAGTATATAAGGATTGCCAGAAACCTTAACGATAAAATTACCAGTTCCGATAATAAGATTTCTGAAAACATTTGAAATGATTTAGTTTTTGTTTCAAAAGATTAATTTTGAGTTCAAAGGATTTGAAAATATGCAGAGCAAAACATATTTCCTAACGTTCCTGAACAATTTATAAATTATTTTAAGATATATAAAATAGGCTTAGAAAATTTAAAAGGATTTGCAAAATTAAAAAAATATTATCTCGAAGATTTTGAGGTGTCACGCAAAAATAACGTCGGGCTATTTTGGACACTTCTTCCAACCCTTTCCTTCTTCGTTACAGACAGTGTGACGTCTATGGTGAAGTTACATACAATTACTATAGAAAAAGCCTGACGTAATACTTGAATGGTCCCTAATCACATAAAGCTTGACACTACCTTTTAAGAAATCACACATACGACCCCCCTCTCCCCAAATTTATGTCAAAATTTGTTCTTCGTTTTCACTGGATATGCACCTGATATAAAATGAGGATCGTGCAAAATATAATATTCAAATAGGTCGAACTTTTTAAAAAACGGTTGGCCTATACGCACGTAAAGTTGAATTTTTAACCAAAAAAAAAGGCTTTACGCTCGGTTCATATACATATGATGAATTTTCAAATAATTATTGAAATGATTTGCGCTTTCGCGTCACCCTTTAGTTTAGGAAACTAAAAGCGTATACCAAAGACTAATCTAATCTGCCAATTTCTCTGAAAGTTATCGTGCTCACAGACAGACAGAAAGGCAGACAGACAGACACATTCGTATAAACATGTTTCTGGGCTCAGGTGGTCTCAAACGTGGACATTTGACAAAAACCGGGGTGTCAAATTTTAAACAAATCTATTACCGTTTCTGGATGAGAATGTAAAAATTAATTAATTTGCCATGAATAATATTTTTTTATAGTTAGTTCATTGTTGAAATCGTTAGAAATAGTATTGAGAATATAAAAAAATTAATATTTTGAAAAACCACACACGAGATGAAAAAGAAATTAAATAAGCGAAGTTCTGTTGAGAATGTGCCCATTCGGCGGGCAGGTTTTTTTACTGCTGTTATTTTTTAAGAATAAAGGAAAAACTACAAGTCCTATCAAAAAGTGTCCAAGAACAGACCTGTAGATCTTTTTTGAGCGTATAATTTTTGTTGAATCATCATTTGTCGTTTCTTACATAGTTTGTCCGTAAAATGGAATTTATGATTTTTCATTATTTTTTGTGTAACAAAAATGTGAATTTTTGATTTTTCAAAGAAATTGGAAAAGTCGTTATCAAAATCTTGCACAGTGTGCAAAAAAACCATTCTTCTCATCTTAACTATTTTTCGTATCGTGCGTTGTTTGGCTGATAACGTTAATTTTCGTTTCTTTTTTTGGATTTTGAAAATGCTATACCTCTGACAATTTTCTTTTTATCAGAAAAAATCATGAGGATAAATTGTTTGAATTTTCGAGCAATATAAACAAGCCTGCTTGAATTTATGGAAATTAAAAAAATGTGATCACAGAAATTTTGAAAATGCTCTAACTTTTCTAAATTTCGTCCAAAATAGCTGGCTGACAAATTCGTGCTTTCTTTTTACACATTCATAAAGTACACCAAAGGGCCATCTAATCGGATAATTCCTTCAAATGTTATCGTGTTTACAGACTATAACGACAACAACAACGACAGACAGACACCAACGTAAAAAGTATTTTTTCTGACTCATGGGACCTGAAAACGTCGACATTTCACGGAATCCGCGAAAGTCATTTTTCACATAAAACCAATACCTTCTTATTATGATGAGAATGTAAAAATTGATTTTAAACTCAAATTTTAAATCTTCAAATAAGCACGGAAAAAACTGTATTGTCGTTCGATATGTATACAATCTTGGTTCAGAAAAACACTTGTCGCAACCATACGATATTGATATTAAAGCTAAACTGAATGTGCGACACACCGAAGTCTGTAGAATCCCCCCCCCCCCTTCCCTGTTTTTGTCAACTGTCCACGTCTTGAGACCTTCGGGACCCGAGGAAACAGATTTTTGCGAATATATCTGCCTGCGTGAATGTGTTTTTGTCTGTGTGTATCTGTGTGTGTGTAGATTTTTAGCCTGTCAGCACGGTAACTTTCGGAAGAATTGACGGATTAGATTGGCCTTTGGTATACTCCTTTTAGTGTCCTAATTTCAAGGTCAAGTTCGTGAGCTAGCAATTTTGGATGAAAATACAAAAAGTTAGAGCATTTTCAAAAAAGATTTCCATTCGGATTTATATTTTCCATGTCTGATGCCACGTGCTGCACTAACCCCTCCTGTCTTAGTTACAAATTGCAACAAAAATTGTTAACCACCCTCCCCCTGTCAGTGTGACTTAATTTTTGCATGGCCCCTTTAGATGTATTTAGAACAAAAAACGCTTAGAATCCTCTCAAGAATTTGTATTATTCTCAGAAGTTTTACAGAGATTAGAAATATTCTTCAACTTTGAAAGTTTTAGGGAAATTTATCAAATATTTTTGAATTTCTCAAAAAATTGTACAAGTCCTGATTATCTTTTGGACTCACCCGAATTATTCCAAACATGGAAATTGAATTTGTCGTTAAAAATTTGATTTTATACTCTAACGTAGAGGCGCACGTTTTTTGCATTTGTTATTTGAAAAAATTTGCTATTTGACTCAAAAATTGCAATTGATTATACTTGCGATATTTACATAGCCCCACTTATTGATATTTCTGCAAATATTCTGCAGGTATTAGCATTTACTTCTGTCAAACAAAAATGTGTCTTGCAGATAAATATCCTGCATTTTGTTAACTGTTACAAACAAATTATTGAATATTATTTTTAACTGATGCATTTTTGAAATTCGAATGAAGCAACAATAATAGTCAATAGTTTGAACAATTTTGATACACAAGAGGTCTAAGACATTTCATAGTTTGAGTGATTATCGTCATTGAGATTATAGTTGTCGACGTTCAAGGTGTCGCAGCCATGTCAGGCATTGCGACTACTTCTATGAGCGTCACCCTCGAAGGGCCTCCTGTCAGTAACGGTTACAATAACACTGCTCCCACATTGTCTCAACACTGCTCAACAATATGATTATATTGGATCCATGATGTGAACAATAGACAAACAATAGAAGAATATTATATACAGTGAGGAATTTATTACGGATAAGGTAAAGACACCAGCTAGTGACACAGTTAGGTTTCAAGAATACAAGATTTAGCTTTCCACTGTTGTATACGTTTCAATCACGAGTTTTTTTGTAAGCATAAGTAAAGTAGTTGTTTCTTAATACTAGAA
>JAWWEA010000113.1:29685547-29696629 GCA_035222095.1 Andricus quercuspetiolicola | reverse complement strand
TCTGCTCCTCTATATGATCTTATATCGAGAATATTCGTATGGTGGCGTTTATCTATTAGAACGTGATCTATCTGATTGTACGTGTGACCGTCAGGATGTTTCCACGTCATCTTATGGATATTTCTGTGTTTGAAATAGGTGCTTTTAATAAGGAGATTTTTTGACGTAGCGAAGCTAATTAGTCTAGTCCCGTTGTCGTTACTAAAGTCATGTAAGCTTTCTGTCCCTATCGTGGGTCTAAATATCGATTCTTTTCCAATTTTCGCGTTGAAATCCCCCAGTACTATTTTTGCATCGTACGACGAGAACCTACACTATAAAATTGAAAATTTATTTAAACATTATTTGAATTGTTTAATTTGTTTCTGGCCCTGCCAGAAAACCTTATACTTTCGGTCAAGTATCCGTCCGTCCTTCCGCCCTTCTGTATTACTTTTTTCCTAGTGAGGGGAAATTAGGGGTGGGAAAGTAAGGGAAGTGAGAGAAAATGAGCGACATGGTAGTAGGGAAAGTGAGGGAAGATAAGGAAAGGGGATTTAGGGAAAATAGGGGAAACGGGAGAAGGGGATGTTAGGGGAGAAAAAGTAGGGGAAACAGGAGAAGGTGAAGTTAGGGGAGAAAAAGTAGGGGAAATAAGGGGAAAAAGTAGGGGAAATATGTGGGGTGGAAGTAGGTGAAGTAGGGAAAATAAGGGGGAATGAGAGAGCGCAAGTGAGGGGAGGGGAAAAAGGTGAAGTGAGGTAAGGAAAAAGTAGGAAAGTTATTGGAAATGAGGAGACCGGAAGTGAGAGAAAATGTTGGGAGGGGAAGTAGGGGAAATAAGGGTAATGATTTGAAGGGAAATAGGAGAAGTGAGGGGAAGTGAAGGAAAATTAGAGAAGTGGAAGTAAGTGAAGTAGGGTAAATGAGGGGGAAGTGCGGGTAGGGGAAGTAGGAGAAGGGAAGGAAAATAAGGTAAAGGAATGTAGGAAAAGTATGGGAAACTGATGGAGGGAAGATAGAGGGGGAAAGTAGGGAAAATGAGGACAGGGAAAGTAGGAGAAGTAAAGGGCAATATGGGGAGGGAAAGTAGAGGGAATTTGGGTAGTGGAGTTAGGTAAATTATTGAAAATAAGGGGGAATTAGAAAGTGGAAGTGAGGGGAGTGATGGGAGAGGAACTAGGTGAAGTGAGGGAAGAAAAAAGTGGGGAAATTGTTTGAAATGAGGGGGGGGGAGTGAAGGGATATGTTGGGAGGGCAAGTAGGGGAAATATGGGGAATGATTGGAAGGAATTAGGGTAAGTGAGGGGAAATGATGCGAAATGAGGGGAGTGGAAGTAACTGGAGTAGGGTGAATGAGGGGGAAATTGGGAAGAAAAAGTAGAGGAAGAGAGGGAAAGTGAGAAAAGGGAATGTAGGGCAAGTAGGGGGAGCGGGAGGAGGGGGCGTAGAGGAGGGAGAATAGTAGAGGAATTGAGGTGAGGAGAATAGGGGAAGTAATGGGAAATATGTGGAGGGAAATAAGAGGGATTGAAGAAAATGTGGAGAGTGGAATTAGGTTAAGTAGGAAAAATAAAGGGGAATGGGAGAGCGGAAGTAAGAGGATTGAGGAGTGGGGAACAAGGTGAAGTAAGGGAAGGAAAGAAAGTTGGGGAAGTGTGGGGAAGTGAAGGCAAATTAGGCGAGTGGAAGTAAGTGAATTAGGGTAAATGATAGAAAAATTGGGGAGGGAAAGAGTAAAGGAAGAGAGGGAAATTACAGGGGTTAATGAGGAAAATGTGTGAAGTGAAATTCTGTCAAGTAGGGAAAATAAGGGAAAATGAGAGAGCTGAAGTGAAGGAAATGAGAGGAGAAGAACGAAGTGAAGTGAGGGAAGGAAAGAAAGTAGGGAAAGTATTGGAAATGAGGGGACCGGAGGTAAGGGAAAATGTTGGGAGAGTAAATAGGGGAAATAAGGGGAATGATTGGAGGAGGGAACAGGGGAAGTGGGGAGAGTAAAGGAAAATTAGGGGAATGGAAGTAAGTGAAGTAGGATAAATGATAGGGAAATTGGGGAAGGAGAATAAGGGAAGCGAGGGGAAGTAAGGGAAATTATTATAATTGAGGGTGTGTACGGGAAGGGATTGTTAGCTGAGAAAGCGAGGAGAGGGGGAAGTAGAGGAGGAACAAGTTGGGAAAATGAGGAGACGTGAAGTAGGGGAAGTGAGGAGAAATTTTGGCAAGGAAATTAGTGTAAGTGAGGGGAAATGAGGGGAGGAAAAGTAAGGGAAGTGAGGAAAATAAGGGGAAGTAGAGGAAGTGAGGGAAAATTTTGGGAGGGCAAGTAAGGGAAATGAGAGAAAATGTTAGGAGGGGAAGTAGGGCTAATGAGGGGATAGACATCGCGGTAATTCAAAAACTTAAAAATTATTTTTTAAACTTTATAAAAACTTCTAAATTTTGTAAATAAGGATTCGAATTTTTCCTATAATTTTGAAAAAATTCATGAAAACTGTAAGAATTTCCTTCTAATCTTCCAGATACTTTTGGGAGAATTTTTAAAAAATTTTGGAATATTTAGAAATCTTTTTAAATATTCTCTTAAAATGAGCCCTGAAAAATAAAAAAACATTAAAAAGTTTTTGAGAAGTCATACGAAAATTATTTTATTCTCTTGAAACCTTCAAAAATGCTTTAAAAAACTTCAAAGTTTTTGGTTAGAAATATTTCAAACTCTACATTTTGTTTTAAATTTCTTGAAATCTTTTCCAGTTTGAAATTATTTTTGTATTTATCCAAAACCTCTAAATATTTCATAAACTTATTGAAATTTTTTCCAAAATTTTGTCATCATGCAAAATTGATAACGTTTTACTTTAAAATCATATACATTCTATACCGAAATTTTAGGAAATCATTGGAACTATCTTAAATTATTTTTAAATATTTTCCTAAAATTAATGTTTCAAATGTGAAAATCAATTAAAAGTTTTTTGCAATAAAAATGCAACTGTTTTCTCGAAAATAAATATATTTAGGGATTCAAGTATTTTATTAAAAATTTGTTTCTTTTCTTCTTTGTTAAAATATAACTATTGTTTATTTCAAATTAAAAACTTTTTTCATGAAATATCAACTATTATATGTTTCGCTGAAAATTCATCGTTTAGATTGACAATTCAACTCCTTGGTTGAAAGTTGAACTACTTTCTTGAAAGTTCATTTTTTGGTTGAATAATCATAATTTTAGTTGAAAATTCGTATTTGTGAATTGAAAAATAATTTTTTAGACTGGAAATTTAATTTTTTGTAGAAAATTCGTTTTTTTGTAAAATATAACTGTTGTTTATATTAAATTAAAACTATTTTCATGAAATATCAAATATTACATGTTTTGTTGAAAATTCATCTTGTTAGGTTGAAAATTCAACTCTTTGTTTGAAAGCTAAACTACATTATTAAAAGTTCATTTTTTGGTTGAATATTCATCATTTTAGTTGGAAATTGGTATTTTTAAATTGAAAAGTAATTTTTTAAACTGAAAATTCAACTATTTTGTAGAAAATTCGTTTTTTTAAATTCAAAAATAATTTTTTTTAAAGAAAATTTAACTATTATATTCTTGGGTAAAAATGATCTTCTGAATATAAAAATTTAATTATTTAGTTAACAATTATCAGAAACGAAACAAATATAAGCTAAAATTTATTCAAATAAAATTTGGACTACCACAACATCCATTGTACAAACTATTCAGTTGAAAATGTATAAGATTTTTCAAAAATTCGTCTTTTTTGGTTTGAAATAAATCTTTATGGTTGAAAATTCAACTATTTGGTTAAACATTTTTGTATTTCGTTAAAAATTTATCTTTTCTGGTAGAAAATTAATCTTCTTGGTTGAAAATTCAATTATTTGGTTAAAAATTTATGTATTTTCTTGAGAGTTTATCTCTTTGAAATAAGCTATTGTTTAGTAAATATACGCATTATTATTTTATTTTTTACCTCGAATCACAAATTGCATAATTTATGATATGGATGTGCAATTTATAATAATTATTTATTTTATTTTTAATAATTGTTAATTATACGCAGTTTAAATTGCGGACCAACGGCATCCAATGAGGGTAGCACTGGGCAAAGGCGCCAGATTAAAAAAATCATGATACGTGACATCTAGTCGCCGCCACCTAGCCGCCGGACAACTAGTCGCGGTACAAGTAGTCGCGGGGCAAGTAGTCGCAGGACTAGATGTCCGAGCGACTACTTGTCCATACTGTCATACTGTCCCGACGACTAGTCGGTAACCGTTTTCAAAAAAAAAATTAAAATAAAAAAATGAGAATATAATAAATTGATTTTTATTATTTTACAGACGGTGGATAGTGTGGAAGTTGGGGCGGAAGCTCGAGCAGGAAGCAGCCAAACCGGAAATGAACAGCTCAATCTCACAGTGTATTTTTGAAAAGAACTCCATGACCTGTACGAAAATTAAAGCCTAAGCCTATAATAAGCGATAGAATAAGTATTGTACGAAATTACTTGTTTAAAAAAATAAATTCTATACAGTTACTGTAAAAACTATCTCTTAAATAAGAAATCTACTAATAATTTTAAACCTATAAATACCTATAATTACGCTTATTTATATATTTATATTATTTCAACGAGTTATAAAGAAAAAAATGAATTGGGAAAAAATTAATTAAATTATACCTATATTCTAATTAAGTAATTGATCATACTTAAAATATAATTTTAATAATTTTAATTTCATTAATTTTAATTTTAATAATTTTAATTTTAATAATTTTAATTTTAATAATTTTAATTTTATTTAAAATAAAATTTTCCAGGAATCAGGAATTTATTTTCAATCCTAAACGAGAAATAGCTTCTACAGTGATAACTGGAATTCCTATTCTGATGATACATGTCTTGGAAATCGGGTTAGTGGGTTAGTTAGCAGTCCTTCTGTTCAAGGCATAATTTGCAAAGATCGATTTCTGAGTTTATGGATTATTCTCCGAAATGAATTATTTTGTATTTTTTATAGTTTTGTTTTTATTTGGCCTAATTTCCCAATCATATTAACCTGTTAGGCAAAGGAAATAATAATTTTCAATTATACGAATAATTAATAATATTAATAATTTTTTTATTAGAGTACGTTAAAAAACTATAGCGCTGCACCGTCCAAAATGATCTAAAAACGAAAATAAGGGGAAATAAATTTATAAATTTTCAATCAAATATTTGAACTTTTGACTTACAAAAAAATTAATTTCAGATAGACCAGTTTAATATTTACTAGCTCAACTTTCAAGCAAAAGAGACGAATTTTCACCAAAATAGTCGAATTTTAATCGAAAAATATGAATTCTTGAAGAAAAATCTAATAGTCGAAATTTCAAACAAAAAGGATTCAAATTTTGAGTAAAAAAAGTTCAATTCAACCAAAAAATACTTCTGGACAAAAAAAATAAATAAATTTGTTGCTAAAAGAGATGAATTTTCAAGTCAAAAATCTAAAAATTTATTTAAATCTCTATAAAACAGTAGAATTTACAATTATAAATATATTTTTCAACCGAATAGTTGAATTTTCTACCAAAGTAATAGAATTTTCAACCCAAAAAAAAAAATTTTAACAAAACAGTTGAATTTCTGAGACAAAAAGACAATTTTTCTATCAAACAATTGAATTTTCAACCCCACAATATGAATTTTGTACAAAAGTTCATTTTTAACTGAATAATCTAATTTTAAACCAAAAACGATCAATTTTCAACCAAAAATGGCAGTTTTAAATTTGCAGCTTAAAAAATTAATTTAAAAAAAAAAGAATTTTCAACAAAATATTAACATTTTCAACCAAAGATATGGATCTTCAACCGACAAAATAATTTTTAAGCAAAGGGATTAATCTTCAACCTAAAAAAAAATTTCTCAACGAATTATGTAATAGTTGATATTTCTATCAAAAAAAATGTATTTTCATTAGAAAATAGTTGAACTCAACCCAAAACTGCGATTTACTTAAAAACTAGTTGAATTCTAAACCAAAATAGGTTGATTTCTAAATCAAAAAAAGAAATTTTTAGTCAAGAAAGATTTTTCATTCATTAAAAAAATGTTATCAAAAATGTGGAATTATCAAGCTAAAAATGCGAATTTTCTACAAAAGAGAGCACTCAACCCGAAAATATGAATCTTTAACGGAAAAGTTAATTTTCGGCCCAATAGTCTCATTTTAAAGTAAAATTATGAATTTATAATGAAAAATGGAATATTTATAAATTTTCAGTTCAAAAAATTGATTTTCAACCACACAAAAAACGATTTTTCAACAAAATAGTTTAATTTTACATCAAAGAGATGGATCTTCAACAAATAAACTGTTTTTTAACAAAGTGATTCAACTTTTAACCAACTAGTTGAATGTTGTTTAAAAAAATTAATTTTCTGCCAAAAAAGATGAATTTACAACAAAACACATACATTTTCAACTGAATATTTAAATTTTCATTAAAAAATGATCAATTTTGAACCAAAAATGGAATAATTTAATTTTCAATTAAAACAATTAATTTTCAAACAAAAAAAAAGATTTTTCAAGAAAATAGTTCAATTTTCAACCAAAGAGATGATTCTTCAACCCAAAAAAAATTATCAACGAATAGTTGATTATTCTATCAACAAAATTTTATTTCTAATAAAAAATAGTTGAATTTAACATAAAAATATGAATTCTCAAAAAAGTGAAATCCTCAACCAAAACAGTTTCATTTTCAACCCAAAAAGAGGCATTTTTAACAAAAGAGTTGAATTTTCAACTAAGAGATTTTTCAGTCAATAAAAAAAATTTAACTCTTTTGTTGAAAATTCGTTTTTTTTTTTTGAAACATCAACAACTAAATGTTTCGTTGGGAATTCATCTTTTTTGTTTCAAAAATCTACTAGTTGGTTTAAAGTTAAACTACTTTTTAAAAAAACTGTTTCAGTTGAGAGTGGAACTATTTTGTAAAAAAATCTTCTTTCTGGCTTGAAAATTCAACAATTTGATAGAAAATTAAAATATTTTATCAAAAATGTATTTATTTATGCTGAAAATTCATATTTTTGTTGGAAAAATCTGCTAGTTGGTTTAAAGTTGAACTGCTTTTAAAAAAGAAATTTTGTTTTAGTTGAAAACTGAACTATTTTGTAGAAAAATCTTCTCTTTGGCTTGAAAATTCCACAATTTGCTAGAAAACTACAATATTTATTCGAAAATTTATTTACTTATTTTTTGTTCAAAATTCATATTTATTTTTAAAAATTCAACTTTTGGGACAAAATTAAACTATTTGGTTAAAAAGTAAACAATTTTATGAAACTTTACCTATTTGGTAGAAAGTGAACTTTTATGATGAAAATCATATTTGCGAATTGAAAATTTAACTGTTTTGTAGATAATTAGTTTTTTTTTTATTTAAAAATTCAACAATTTTTTCGAAAATAAATGTGTTTTGTTGAAAATTCATTTTTTTGATAGAACATTAATCTTCTGGGTGGAAAATTCATCTTTTTTTTAAAAATTGAACAATTTGGTTAAAAATTCATCTTTTTTGATCAAAAATTCAACTAAGTCGTTGAAAGGTTTTTTAACCTTGTTAAAAATTCATTTTGTGTTTAAATTCAACTCTTTGGTTGAAAATGTAACTTTTTTGTTGAAAATTCGCTTCTTTCGTTGAAAATAAATTTTTTTATTTGAAAATATAACTATTCCATTTTTGGTTGAGAATTTATTTTTTATAGGTTGAAAATTTAACTATTTAGTAGACGTTTTCTTCTATTAAAAATTAATTTTTTAAACTGAAAATTTAGTAGTTCCATTTTTGGTTCAAAGAATATCTTTTGGATTAAAAATTCAACTATTATGTTAAAAATTCATTTTTTTGTTTGTAGACTGATTATTTTAGTTAAAAATTAATTTTTTCGCTTAAAAATTCAACTATTTTGTTGAAAATTAATTTTTTTGACCGAAAATGTAGCTATTCCATTTTTGTTAGAAAATTTATATTTTTTAGTTGAAAATTTCCTTCTTGTCTTTCTTGGGTTGAAAATTCAATTATTTTTGTAGAAAATGCATATTTTTCGGTTCTAAATTCAACTTTTTTGTAAAAAATTCTTTTTCTTTGGTTTTAAAATGAGTCTGGTTTTGGTGATGAATTTAAATGTTTTGTTGAAAATTCTTATTTTATGGTATAATTCAACGGTTTTTGATTAAAAATTAAAATATTTTATGGTGGAAGTATCAACTATTACACTTTTTATTGAGAATGATTTTTTTATCAAAAATTCATCACGCTGGTTGCAAGTGTAACTATTTTCTTGAAAATTTCTTTTTTCTTTGCTGGAAATTTATTATTTTAACTGAAAATGGCATATTTCCATTTTATGTTCAAAATTAACCTTTTTGAGTAAGTTTTGGTTTTCAAAAATAATTATTTCAATAATGCAATGAAAATGCAGAATAGGTCTGGTTTGGTTAAATAATAAAATTTTACCATAGTAAATTTTTAATTTTTGTCAGTTTTATTATGCATGCAAATTTGACATTCTTTGTCACTGCCCTTCAACTGAAACTGAATTGTTAATTATGTATATATGTAAATTTGCCAACATTCCTTCCTTCGAGTTTTTCAAATTTCCCAATCCGCATTGAGGAAAAGCGACAATAATACTTTCGAGATTTTCGAAACACATTTTTTAGAGGATTTTATTTGAAAAATTTATTATTATTATTATTCCCTTATTATTCCCCTTTTTTCTTGAAAAATCACTCTATCGCTTCTTCAGAGAGGGGAGTTTGCAATGACGTAAATTTTCAAATATACTTTTTTGACACATTTCGATATATTTTGATCAAAAGAGATCAAAAATACAATTTAAAAAAAATATTTGTTCGCTTCTTCGAGACGCATCGATCGACCTATGGCTGAAACTTTTATGACGTACCAGTACTGATTTATAATGTTTAAAAAACATGGTTTATTCTGTTGACATGAGAAAAACGTTCCTATATATAGTGAATTTGTTCACGTCTTCGAGATACATCGATCGACTCATTGCTAAACCTTTTACGATTCACCAGTACCGATTTATGAAGTTTCAAAAAAATGGTTTATGCTATATATATGAGAAAAACTTTTCAGATATTCAAAATAAAAAAATACTATAAGTAGTGTATTTGTTCCCATCTTCGAGACACTCCGATCGACCTAATTTTTAACCATTTATGACCCACCAGTACCAATTTACGAGGTTTAAAAAAAATTGTGAATTCTGTTCATATGAGAAAAACTTTGTCTCATGTTAGGAATACTACATTATTGTATCTGACATGTGTGTTCGCGTTTTCGAGACACGTCGAATGATCCATTGAAGTACCTTCCATAACATTTCACAATATAGCAAAACCGGTTTTTAAATTTTGAAAAAAAATGTTGTTTATCTTCTTGATATGAGGAAAACTTTTTTAATATTGGGAATACACCAGTAATGTATATGCTATATTTGTTAGCGTCTTCGAGACGCATCATTTGCCCAATTTAAGAACCTTTCATGACCTAACATAACCTACCAATATTGTTTTTAAATTTTCTAACAAAATTATTTACATTGTTTATAACAGGATTTTATTTTAATATTGGAAATATGACAGTAATGTATTTGATGTAATTGTTCGCGTCTTCGAGACGCATGGAGTGACCTGTTGATGAACTTTTGATAACCTTTCTTGATCAATCAATAGCGACTTAGAAAGTTTAAAAAAAAAAGTTTAAGCAAATTTACTTGATACCTATGAGGAAACAGTTGGGGGGGGGAGTCCAAAAAATAATTTCAGAAAATATTAGTCATTTCGGAATACGACAAACCACATCTGTCTTATTTGGGACAAGAGGATATCCCGTTTCACAGAAGCAACTTTGCATAATATTTTCTCGTGGTCTTTTCTCGCCACAGATCCGTGATCTTGAAACCACAACCGATCAATTATATCCGCTTGGATCAAAGGAGTGCCCAATGTCAGTATTTTACGATCGTCAATATTTAGAAATGAAGATGAAAATAAGCGATGAAATAAATATAAAACAAAAAGTAAAAGTTAAATGTGGATTAGAAATAGAGGAATTTACATAAAAAATTTTAAGATGAGTTATAGATGAAAAATTTAATCATCCTATTTAATAAAGTTGATGGAATGAAAAATTTTCTTAAGATTACTGGGAAATTAAAGAAAAAACTTATTTTACAAAATTTCTTTTAACAAAATATTTAAAAAATGTTTATTTTTTTATTTTTTTGTAAATGTTTTATTTCAAATGTTTTCAAAACATTCAAAAAAAAATTCCAAAATTGTCAAAAAAGAATCTGAAAGATTTTGAGGCAATTTTTTTAATTTTGCCAAATTTTTTGAAACATTTAGGACAAATTCTAATAATTTTAGAAGATATTTAGAAGTTTTTAAAAAATTTAAAGAATAATTATAAATTTCAGAAAACTCAAAATAAAATTCAAATTTTTGAAGATTTCGAATCTTTTTTAATTTTCGCGAGAAACCTCGGTAAATTATATTTATAAAACCTTAAAGCAAATAAACAAGGAAACTTAAAAAATTATTATGGTTATTTGGAATTTTTATTTTGTATTAAAAATTATTTTTGCCTTCAAAATATAATTTACCCACATTTTTTTGTTATTCCTTGAATAAAAAATCTTTTTTGGATCAAAATTCAACAATTTTGTTGAAAAGTCGTTTTTTGAATGAATTCAAATCTTTTTTATTTATAATTAAAATCTCCTCAGTTTCAATAGCAACTATTATATTTCCCGTTGAAAATTTATCTTTTTTGGTTAAAAATGTAACTATTTTCTTGAAAATTTTTCTTTTTTGGCAGAAAATTAATCTTGTCAATTTTTGGTTGAAAATTTAACTACTTTACTAAAAAGCCATTTTTCGTTGTTATAAATTCATCATATTAGTTGAAAATTCGTCTTCTTGGTAGAAAATTAATCTTCTTGGTAAAAAATTTATGTGTTGGGTTGCAAATTCAACAATTTGGTTGAAAATTAA
>JAWWEA010000113.1:29616568-29627314 GCA_035222095.1 Andricus quercuspetiolicola | reverse complement strand
CAATGTTAGAAATATATAAAAATGTTTGGATTACCTTTCATATTTGAAAATGTGATAATCCTTTGGATTACCTTTCCCATTTTGAAAATGTGATAATCTAAATAGATTGGTCCTGAATCACCCATAAATAGAATATAATAATATGAATGACAAATAATCAAACTGTCCGAAGAACGAGAGAGCAGGATGATTGAAATAAAAAGGATAAAAAAGTAAAGTACAAGAGAGCATTGTAAATGATACAGATAGTGACAAAAGAAACTTGAGGAAGAAATTTAAAAAGGAATGAAAGAAAATGATTAAAATATTGAAATTAATTATGGAATTTTGAAATTCGTACACTTAGTAGTAAATTATAGAACAAGTGTATAAGAATGGCCCTCTTCGACAAAGAAGGAGTGGATCTCGAGACAGTGAGGGTACGTGGGTTAGCTTTCGCAGATGATAAGGTTGTTGTGGCAGAGTCAATCGAAGACTTGCAAAGCAAAATAATTTTCATCCAAAAGCGAAACGAATATTCAAGAAAATAGTTGAATTTTCAACCAAAGTATTAAATTTTTAATCAAAATATTGAATCTTCAACTAAGAACTGTTGAATTTTTGAGCCGAAAATACGAATTTTCTACGAAACAGTTGAATTTTCAACAAAAAAGTTCATTTTCAACTAAAACAGATCAATTTAAAACGAGACAGTTGCAGTTTTTATCAGAAAATATGAAATTTCTGCAAAAAGAAATGAATTTTTAATCCAAAAATAAATGGATTGTCAAACCAAAAAGACAAATGTTCAAGAAAGTAGTTATATTTTTAATCAAACAACATTTTTTTAGTAAACAAAGAAAATAGTCAATTAAACTGTTAAATTTTCAAGGCAAAAGGATGAATTTTCAACAAAACGGTTAAATTTTCAACCAAAAAGGACACAGTAGAAAAATCCTTGACCAGACAGTTACAGTTTTAACCAAAAAAGGTTCAATTTCTATAGAAAAAAAATGAATTTTACAACCAAAAAAAAGATTTTCAACAAAACAATTAAATTTTTAAATAAATTAAATTTTTTAGTCAAGACGAAAAAATCAGTTGAATTGTTGAACTTTCAAGCCAAAAAGGCGAATTTTGAACAAAACAGTTAAATTTTCAACTAAAAAGGCTGACTTTTCAACAAAATTCTTAAATTTTCAACAAAATATCCCTTGGTGACGTTTCATCGTGATTCTCGTCATCAGATTTCAAAGGCTCTTGGATGGCCAGTTTAATATATAAAGACTGGCTTCATAAAACTGATCGCAAATTCCAAAAAGAAAATCAGAAGATTGATTAAGGATTCGGATGAGGAAAGGGGGGTACCTCATTTGTATTTGTAGGATGCCATTTTCGATTTCAACAAAGCTTGTTCTAATCTCACAAGAAGAGGACGAACATTCGGCGGATGGTACTTCTGAAGAGTGGGCTTATCTACAAAGAAAATTAGGATTCACAGATGTAAACTTTGAAGATTTTGTTAATGTGGACACTAATTTAATAATTTCTATAGAAACTACAGAGAGTGAGATATTGGATAATGTAAAGGAACCAAAGTTCTTCTTTTTTCCTTTACACTATCCAATATCTCACTGCCTGTAGTATTGTAGAAATTATTAATCTAGTGTCCACATCAAAAAAATCTTCAAAGTTTACACATGTGAATTCTAATCTGCTTTGTAGATCAATCCACTCTTCAGAAACACCACCCGCAGAATGTTCGTCCTCTTCTTGTCACATCAGTAATAGCTTTCTTCAATTCGAAAATGCCGTCCAACAAATTGAAATCAGGTACCCCTCATTCCTCATCAGAAGCCTTGAGAAATCTTCTTATGATTCTCTTTCGGTATTTAACTTCAAGGTTCTTGATAATACCTTGATCCATTAGTTGCAATTTTGCAGTGAAGTTCGGTGGTAAGTAAACCACTTTCACGGCTTTTAGTGTTTGCATCAGGGCTTTCGGATGAGCCGGACAATCATCCACAAATAGAAGAAGTTTCCAATTGTCTTTTTGGAATTTGGGATCAATTTTATAAAGCCAGTCTTCATATATTGAACTAGTCATCCAAGATTTTTTATTGTTCTTGTAAAGTACTGGTAAAACCACCTTGAAACATCGTGGATTCTTTGATTTGACTATCACCAATAACATTAGTTTTTCTTTACAAGACATATTAGAGCAGACCATAATAGTAACACGATCTTTGGTCTTCTTTCTACTATGATAAGTGTCCACATGCTCGGAGAAAAATGGCTAGTCAGCCTGAACATCTAGAGTGTCAGACTGACTATACTAATTGAGCTTTAACTATGAGACAGATGGTGTAGCGTACCATCCTTGTGTCAAAATTTCATGGTTAGCTTCACTATCTCAGAGTGTAAAGTTGATGAGCCTGGAGTGTAAACGTGATCATCCGAAAAGTTTTTAGCTTGATTATCTCAGAGTAACTTAATCATACCAGAGGGACAATTTTATTATTTGTTGTCCTTCTTCTACCTTCTCATTATAGTAAGAGAGACGAGAGACAGAAATTTGAATTATTAAATAAAACGAGAATGATATGAAAATTGATTTAAAATTCATCCAGTCTGAAAGAATCTTTATTATTTTTGAAGAGTAAGATGTCTGAGACATGATTGCATATGCACAAAAACTTTGACTTTTTGGTAGAAGTCGTGACGCAGCCACATCTGATTGAAATTCTGGAGAGTCAATTTGATTATCCTGATAGTGAGTCTGAAAAAAAATATAATTTAAATCCATGTTGATACATTGAAGACCAATATTATCGACACGACAAAACTTAGTAGTTGCATTTTAAACTAAATAGTTCATTTTTCAAGCCAAAAAAGTGGATGTTTTAGAAGAGAGCCAAAAGAGATGAATTTTCAACCAAGAGAGGTGACTTTTTTACCATAAAAGATGAACTTTCAATCCAAAAGGACAAATTTTCAACCAGAAAGATTAACTTTTTACCGACTAGACGAATTTTGGCAAACAGTTGGCTCTTAAACCGGAAAAACAGAATTTTCAACCAGAAAGTTAATTTTCAATTAAGCAAGGTGAATTTTCAACGAAATAGTCGAATCCACAATCAAAATAATGAATTTTAAACAACAAAAATTAATTTTCTAGCCAAATTGATGAATTTTCAATAAAATGAATCGATTTTGTACACAATAGTGGAATTTTCAAGTTAAAAAGAAAAAATATTAAATCAAAAATTGAACAGCTACAATTTTAGATGAAAAATTAAGTTTTTACCAAAAAAAAATGAATTTCCAAATAGTAATTAAATTTTTCAAATAAACAGTTGAATATTAAACCAAATAGTTTAATTTTCTATCAAAGTAGTTTAATTTTGAATCAGAAATATAAATTTCCAACAAGAAAGTTCATTTTCAACAAAATTTTTTAACTTTCTACTCAATTGTTGAATTTGCAGACTAAAGAGACGAATTTTCTACAATTAAAATAATGAATCTTCAACCAAAAACTATCGGTTGCATTTTCGACCAAAGATATAACTTTTTAACAAAATACTTGCATTTTCAAAAGAAAATAGTTGAATTTTCAACAAAAAAGTTCATTTTTAATTAAGAAAGATGAATTTACAACCAAACAGTTAAATTTTCATCAACAATAAGTTAATTTTTAACCAAGCAGTTGCATTTACAAGTTTAAATTTCAACCTACAAACATGAATTTTTAACCAAATCTTCAATTTTAAATAAAAAAAGATTAAACTTCAATCAAGAATTATTGCATTTTCAAGCAAATAGTCGAATTTTCACAGCAACAATTAAATTTTCAACAAAATAAATAAGTTTTCAACAAAATTAATAAATTTCCATCAAAATTAATAAATTTCCAACAAAATTAATACATTTTCAACAAAATTAATAAATTTCCAACAAAATTAATAAATTTCGAATAAAATTAATATATTTTTGACCTACAAAGATAAATTTTCAACTAGAAATGTAATAGTCAATATCTCAACCCAAACGAAAAAACATTTTTACCAAAAGAGACGAATTCTAAAGTAAAAAAAGATGAATTTTCAACCAAGAAGATTCATTTTCCAAAGAAAAGATCAATTTTCAACAAAATTCATGAATTTTTAAACCAATAGTTGAATTTTCAACAAAATAGTCAAACTTTCAACCAACGAGATAAATTTTCCAAACAATAAAATGAATTTTTAACCAAATAGTTGATTTTTTAGTCAAGAAAGAAAAAAATAAGTTTAGCCAAGTTTATAAACTTTCAAGCCAAACGAAAAGTTTTCTGTAAAATAGTTGAATTTTCAACAAAAATGTTAATTTTCAACCAAACAGTTGCATTTTTGATCAAAAAAAGGAAATTCCAGGCCAAGATTATTTGTCTACAAAAAAAGGGGAATTATCAACTAAGAAAGACCAATTATCTACAAAAACTGCAAGAGTTACATTCTCAGTTAAAAAAATTAATTTCAGCTAAAAAAATAGGGTTTCAACAAAATAGTCAAACTCAACCAAAGAGATAAATTTTCAACTAAAATTATGAAGCTTCAACTGGAATAGTTGAATTTTTATTTAAAAAAATTAATTTTCGATAAAGAAAAGGAATTTCCAAACAAGCATTGTATGTCAAAAAATTTTTTAATTAAAAATAAATAAATTTATCAATTGTATTATCATAAATTTAAGCAATACATTTTTTTAATTTTTAAATGAAAAAAAATTATTTGATGTTGGGCAAAAACAAAAAAAGTTTCACCACAATATTTTCTTAAATTTTATATAACATCCACAATAATCAACATGTGAAAAACGTTTATAATATATACCGAGAATTTTAATTCGAAAGTACTTGATTAAGTTTATGGCAAAATTTTATTACAAATTTAATTATTGTAACCTTAAACCGTTTTCAAAAATTCAGGCAGTAATATTTATAGAAAAAAAAAATTCATAAGCTTTAGAAATTTATTCTTAAATTTGGTTGGGGTTAAGCTGGAATATTAAGTAGAATTAAGAGAAAAGGGAGCGAAAAGCAGCTTAGAGCTTTGTTAAACGGATCACGGTTCGGTTGAAATGACTTCAACCCAAAGGTGCGAACACCAAGAATTTTTTTATTGATTTTTTATCCGGGATTTCTTACAACTATTTGCCGATAAAAAATTTAATCTTTCCTTGGGCCGTTTTCGAAAAATCCAGTTTTAATTTTGAAAAAATCGACATATCTAGTTTTTCGTGAAAAAGCGAGATATGAGAAAAGTCAAGAGACCAAAATTCTTGCTTGGAAAAATTTCCACCAGAAGACGCCCCTTACTATTTTTTAATCTAATTTCGTTTTTTTATAAAACTTAATTATTCGATTTTAAGAAGACGTGATTTAAATAACATGAGGATAGTTTCTTGTTGAAAAATTTAATTGTTTATTTATGTCTATAATTAGAAAAAGGTTTTCAGTGGAATTTAAGTAGTAGAGCTTAGACAGTACTGCGGTACTTACCTACCGAACAAGGTTCTGTACCATGTTGTGTTACCGACAGCATATAAATACCATCGGTCGGTACGTGCCGCAGTACAGTCATAGTTATACTACCAATGTATAGATATTTCTAATTTTTAATATCTCGAATCATACATGATTCGTATAAAATTTAAATCCTTTAAACTGCGAAAAAAAAATTTTACCTATTAAAATCGGAAAATCAATTTTTTCAAAAAATGAAGAAAAAAAGTAAAAATAAAATATAGTAATAGGGTATTTTTTGTGACAATTTTAATCATATCAATAATAATTTGTTCTTAAAGTTCACAAATATGAATAGTAATAAAAACAAATTTTTATTTGTATTTTATTTTCATGCTTAAAATTCAATGCATATTTAACAGATTAATAATTAAAATAAAAAATATTTTTCTGAGATTAGTGACAATAATGAAAAAAAGTTTGATATTAATGAGTTTGTTATATAATTTTATACTGCAATTAAAAAAAATTATTACTATGAAATTATGGTCTGCCTGACGATGAAGAATAAATTATGGATAGTACTTGGTACCATCTAGAAGATCAAACTGACCATCTAAATTTTGACACTCCAAGTTTGACTATCAATTTTTCTCCATTTGTAATTGCCTGGGTTCTAAATATGAATTTTCGAAGTATGTTAATTACTCACTGTCAATTTATTATCCTTAATATGTCCATTATTTTTTATTAAATGTTTTTGATTGGCATGGCCGCTACTTTTAAATCTGTAAAAGCGTTTAATTAAAATTTTATCGAGAGACGAAGGATGGCAAGGCTTTCAAAGTTCAAAGCCTTTCGGGATGATCATTACTAGCTTCTGTCCGGTATAACGCTTTTTTCCGAGGAATAATTTAATTCAATTAAAATGCAGAAACGAACCTTGCTAATTATCGGAACAGCGAATTAACTACTCAGAGAAGCAGAGAGTCGATCTTCTCTGGAGCGCTTTTTTTTAAATAAAAAGAACTTGAGGTATAATAGATAAAATGAAAGAGCATTAAAATATTACGTAAAAATTGTTCTTCCATTTTTTAGAACTCAGTTCCCTAATAAAAAACTTCTGGAAATATTAAATTGACGGAAATTTTCGGTAATTTATCACTTTACCAGAAACATTCCAATTTTGCTGTAATTCATGGTGTTCAAAAATGTCAAAAATGTTGAGAAATTTCCGGGAAATTTGTTTTTATTAAATTTTTGGCCCAAAAAGATTACTTTTTAACGAAATAGTGAAACTTTCCACGAAATAATTAAATCTACAACAAAATAGTTGAATTTTCTGCCAAATAGTTAAATTTTCAAATAAACAAGGTAAACTGTCATCCAAATAGTTGAATTTTCAAATAAAACGATTAATTTTTTACCAAAAACGTAATGGTAAAATTTTCAGTCAAAAAAATTACTTTTCAACATGAAAAAAAAATTTGTAACAAGACAGATAAATTTTCAACGACAGAGATGAATTCTCAAATAAAATGATAAGCGTTTTTAAAAAAATTAATTTTTAACAAATGAGTTTAAATTTCAACAAAGTAGTTGACTCTGAAATAAAAATAGATGAATCTTCAAACAAAATTGTAATAGTTGATATTTAAACCAACAAGATTTTTATTTTTATTTTTAATAAAAAAACAGTAGAATTCAACCAAAAAAGATGAATTTTTAGCAAAAGAGTTGAATTTCCAACCCAGAAAGATTTTTTAGTCAAGAGAAAAAAAAAATTCCAAACCAAATTGTTGGATTTTTAACCCACAAGGGGCATTCTCTAAACATTAGTTGAATTTTCAATCCGAAAATATTAACTTTCAACTAAAAAAATTAGTGTTTATCCGAATAGTTGAATTTTCTACCAAAATAATATAATTTTTTCCCAAGAAGACGAATTTTAAATAAAAAAATTATATTTTCAAGCAAAAAGACTAATTTTCTACAAAACAATTGAATGTTTAACAAAAAAGTTAATTTTCAATCGAAAAGATGAAATTTTAACGAATCAGTTGAATTTTCTACCAAAATAATATCGATTTTAACCAAAAAGACGAATTTTCTACAAAACAGTTGAATTTTCAACCCGAAAATATGAATGTTCAATTTCCGTAAAAAAAAGTTAATTTTCAACAAAGCAGTTAATTTGCCAACCAAAAAGATGAATCTTAAATAAAAGAAAAGAATTGTTTTACAAAGCATTTTAACTTTCAACCAAGTAGTTGAATTTTCAACCGAAGAGGACGACTTTTCTATCGAAAGATAAATTTTTAATCTAAAAGGGCGAATTTTCTGTCCAAAAAGACGAATGTTCAACAAAACAGTTCAATTGTCGACCAAAAAAGATTACTTTTTGCCAAAATGGGTGAATTTTCAACCAAATTGTAGAATTGTTAACTAAAAGAGATAAATTCTGATCCAAAAATATTAGACTTTTCAATTATGATAAATGTGCCAAAAAGTTTACCTTATAAGAAACCTTTATTTTAACCATATTTTTTGCAATTGAATTTTATCTTACTATCGCTTCTTACCAATTTTTGGAAAATGGTTGAATTTTAATAAATGATCGTTTATTTTTTGAGAGAAGATATTCTGTGTAACGCTATTGTTTCCAATTTTAAAAGCGACTGCTTCTACGGCTGAAATCGGTAGAACAATTTTTTAAAAGAAAATTGTTTAACTGTATTTTAAGATTATTTACTTATTGTCTAAGTTAAAAACAGTTTATTTGTGTAAAATATTTTCTCCGAAAAAAGGCATTATTTATTACAATCCTACCATTTTTTCAAATTGGTAAGAAGCGAAAGTAAGGAAAAATTTAATTGCAAAAATTATTGTTAAAATCATTATTTTTCGTAAGTTTTAAACTTGTTTCGCAATGAAAAAGATTTTTTTCTTTGCAAAAAATTACTGATAATATCTTTTTAATTCTTAAAATCATAGAAAACTTTATTTTTCCGGAGTCTTGATTTTTGGCACGAAAATTGACTTAAAAAGAATTAACTTTCAGCCAAAACTAGTAGAATTTTCTGATTGGGTTCTATGAATTCGGTTCGCATTTAAACGAAAAAAAAAGATAAAAAGGGGAAGTTTCTTGAAAACAGGGGAAAAAGAGGAATTCTTAAAAAAAAGTAAAAGTGGAAAGAGTGTGAAGTCTGATATAATTATTTCCGAGCTAAAATAAACGCACCTTGGTAAGTATTTTATGTTCCATGTTATGTCGCAGAATTTGCTTTTTTTGCTTACGGAAATGAGCGTATTGTTTAATCTTTCAGCAACGAATTTGGCTACTCTTTTACTTTCAAACTCAACCCAGCCTTCTGTGAAATGCATTGCTGGCTTTTTCCTTTTTTTCTGCTTTTTCGTTTTCGGTTTCAACTCTGAAATTAAATAAGCTTTTATTTTTATTTTATTTCAGAAATTTAAATATAAAACGAAACATACATTCTGTTATGTTTTATTAGTGCTTTTTGTCAGAAATTATTGGTATTTTTAATAAAAAATTCTTAGATTTTAAAGAATATTTACAATTTTTCAACAACTTTAGGTTACGTTCTTGCATCAATAGTCGATATTTTTATTCTAAATTATTAATTTAAAATTATTAATTATGAAATTAAAATCCTTTGTAGCTATGTAAATAATTTTAAGATAGAAATGAATTAAATTGAAATAATTTGATGTTAACAAACTTCAAAATTATTTGATTTTCATTTAAACAATTCAAAACTCTATAAATTTGGATTCAAAGTTCAAACGTTCCACATTTTGCGGTTGCAAAACTAAATGTTTCAAAATTATAGAATTTTCATGAAAAATCGTTTATACATAAATTACAAAACAGAAGGGGTTAGTATTGCAATAACGTCATGATAACCAAATTCAAAATTATTTGGTTTTCATTTAAATAATTCCAAATTGTATAGTTTAAAGAAGAAAGCCTTTTAATACTTGATCAACGATAATTTCAGATCACTTAAAATCGCAGTTTAAGATTCTCGCTTCTTAAAAATTTACATTAATTGTTCAGGTTTTAACAATTTTCAGTTGAAAGCCTTAATAATTAAAGCAATATTAAATTGAATACATCTAAATAATAAGTCATGGAAGCTTTATAAATTAGAAAATTTCAAATTAAAACAGAGTTCAAGTTGTAAAGGAATTTTGAAGGGAAATGTTTAGTTCTATTTTGCTAAAGATTCTATGTTTTTGGACAAATCAAATTAAAACGCCTTAGAATTTGAATTCTCAACAAAAAATGTAATAGTTGATATTCCAATCAAAATAGACGAATTTCCAATTAAAAAATAAGAATGTTCAAAAAACTAGTTAAATCCTAAACCGAAAACAGATTAATTTTCAAACCAAAGAGGCATTTTCAACAGAAGAGTTGAATTTTCAACCAAGAAAGATTTTGTAGACAATAAAGAAAAATATTAAATTTCATTAAAAATAGTGAAGATTCAAGACAAAAAGACGAATTTTCTACAAAACAGTTGAATTTTCAACCCAAAGATATATGAAATTTTAACAAAAAAGTTAATTTACAACAACATTGTTGGATTTTGAAGAAAAAAAAACAAATTTTCTACAAAAAAGTTGAATTTGCAACCAAAAAAATATGGATTTTCTACTAAAATAATTGAACCTTTAAGCCCAAAAAGACCAGTTTAAAACAAAATTCGTGAACTTTTAAATAAAAAATGATAAAATTTCAAGCAAAAATGGAATAGTTACATTCTCAGTTAAAAAATTTAATTTTCAAAAAGAAAAAGAAATTTTCAATGAAATAGTGAAATTTTTAACCAAAAAGATAGATTTTTAACGAAATACATGAATCACTAACAGAATTATAAAATTCGTAACTAAGGAAATGAATTTTCCACCAACAAAATTAATAACCTACCACAAAAAAAAAACAATTTTTAACTAAATATATCAGTTTTCAACCGAAAACGGCAAATTTTTAATCGAAAAGCATGATTTTTGAACAAAATTGTTGAAATTTCAATAAAATATTTAATATTTTTACCAAAAAGATTAATTTTCTACCAAAAAGGCGTATTTGCAACAGAACACATGAACTTTCAACGAAAAAAGATAAATTTTCAACCAAAAAAAAAATGATTTTCAACAAAACAATTGCATTTTGAACTAAAAAAGATAACTTCTCAATTAAAAATATGAATTTAAAAAAAAATTAGTTACAT
>JAWWEA010000113.1:28965794-28975851 GCA_035222095.1 Andricus quercuspetiolicola | reverse complement strand
GTCTTCTTGCACTACTTTTCTTGTATTGACGCAGTCTAGCAATAAGAACATCAAGTCTCTGCCGTCGGGAGTTTATTATCTCATACATTATTACTGGTATCAATGCGGCACAATAGGCTTTATAGCTTGAGGGCCATAGGGGTCCTTGCGTTCTCGCCCGCTATAAAACTAACTACTGGTATCAATGGTTCGATGTACCGAAGGTGGATGGTTTCAGTAACATGGTGTATCAGCTTTCTTTTTCTATTTCATTTCTTATATTGAGTCAATCGACCCAATTAGCACCTTAATTTGCTGAAATCCATATCCAACCTGATTTTGCACTGTGGATCTCGTTCTCTTCCTGGAGTAAAGACTGCATTCGTAGGCCTAGTTCTGAGGCTCAATGCAGTTGTTGCGTTCAAATGAATATGTAAAATCGTACTCTTTAGGTCTCCTATAAGTGCACGCAGATCCTTTGTGACGTATATCTTAGGCAAAGAATGCCTTTGTGTTGGTTCTATATTTCTGAACTCTAGTAAAGCACGACCAAAATTCATTTCAAGGTGCTGTAGTTTTCCCTGGATTTCACTGTTTACATCAACGTTATTAATTTCCAGATGTGGTTCTAGTGGATTCGGTACTTGATGTACATCTTCCCTAGCACCTGTGCCTTCAGTTTCAACCAGGTCTTCGTTGTCCACATCTTCTAAAGTGAGTTCATCAATAGAAAGCTGCAGTTTCACTTTCATTTTGGTGGCTGCTATTTCAATAGCCGAAAGCAATCTGTTTGCAGATATTAAGCGTTTTTGGTCTGATAAATTCTGTTCCTTTCTTCTTGTGACTAGTTTCGGGTACTTGGGTAGGAAGTGATAATGATGCTCTCTTCTCACACTTTGCCCACTTTTAACTGCCAAAAAATAAATGAGCATGACATCTCTGTGCATATGGTATGTCCATTTTGATCGCCTTCTTGGTGGCTGAACCTCTGCTTCTGCCTCTGCTTGAATCAGGTCATCTGCCTCTGGAGGATGTGGTGGTACAAGATCATGAATCGCATCATGAATTACTGCTACATCATCATCAATGAGATTATTCCTGATGTCCTTCATCTTAGCAATAAGTTTAAATATTGAAACTTCTTCTATGTGCAAACTTTATCCTGAATTTGTATCTTTTTTCATGTTTGGTTTCAAACTTTGCACTTTCATAATAGAGACGCACCAATACTTCTTTCATTATGGTGTCCTACTTGATGCTTTCCCATAGTATTTCTCTTGAGGTGGTTGGCTACAAATTGCTCACGCTAGCCAAGGCATCCTCAGCAGGCACAGTTGATGTTCCACTGTCTACTGTTTGTCGCACATGTTTTTGCTGGCCAGTTGCTTGATTATTGAGATTTACCAGACCATCTCGCAGCTCACCATCACCACTGTCTCGCAAGCTGTAACCCCCAGCGGTGGCTCCAGGGTCACTCCAACGATAAAAAAGGGGGTGGGGATGAGGGATCCCCAATCATCGCCCTCTCTTGTGAGATTAAATGCACGCGAACAGGCGACTGGTACCCAAGTCGCGCACTCGCGATAAGTGATCTCCCCGAAGAATGATCGAAATGGAAGAAGTTGTTGTGCGTTACCCGTTTCGGCATTTGACATGACTGGAATTTAAAATAACGTTTATTATATGTGGGGAAAAAACCCGGAAGCGGGAAAAGACCACGCAATCTGATAATTTATTTTATGTACGAAAAGTAAAGAAGAAGAATGGGAAGGGGATAGAGGGGTCGAAAATGAATGTTGCTGGTGGGTCGGGAGTGCTAAGGCGACCGACTTCGTGACGAGTCTCCGCGCCGTTTCGACCCATCATGATGCAGATTCATAAAATTTAGTGGCGGTTTCTTTGATATAGGGTAAAGAGAGGCAGCGCCGACTGGTGGGGCAAAGGCGACTTTGCTTATAGCATCGCTATTATTTAACAATTTTAATTCTACTTTGCATTAAATAAATCTATTTTATTATAGAGATAGTGTTACTTACTAAAATCTTGAAAATTGACGTTGTAAAAGAAAAATTATGCAGAAAACAGTTTTGATAACGAAAGAATGGAAGATACGGTGGCAGAAATATAAAGATTTCAAAAATAATGGCAATACTTACGGTATGAAAATTTGATATTTTGACAGATAAAATAATATCACATTATTTAATTGTGATAATTGAATGCAATTCAAGTCCAAAGTATATTAAATATCGTAAATAATTTATGCCTCACCAGGGGTGCAAGTCTGACAAAAAGAATAGTTTACAAGTGCTTAGGTGGTACACGTAACATAGGTTTTGACGATAAGTGATCGATAATGTAGAACAGCCACTTATCTTCTGGGCTACATTCAAGAAACTACTAAATATTATTATTTCCAATGTGGTCGGTAGAGCGGGTGTTTTGTATTGGTACGGTAGAAACCTTTGCGCGTAGTCGGTCTCTAGTAGAATGTTAAGGAATAGGAGGTTATACCTCAGCTATCACTATTTTTATTCAAAATAACTTATTCTTCTTGTTAGATGTGGTTAAGGATAGTTTTTTCAGTACATAAAATACCACAGAAGCAAACCATCATATTTTGACATCTTCAGATATTTTGTCTTCATAAAAAGCTGCAGTCGCCTTTGCCCTCCTGTGTGGGGCTAAGCCGCCGAAATACAGCTTGTTTGAAGCAATTAAGTTATCAAATCGTTGTTTTACTCATGTAATTATTACTTACAGAAATATGATATACGATAATGTAGGATTCAAAATGACAAAAAAGTGTTTCAATTACACTTCTTATAAACTTTTAACAAATCATTGAATGTTAACTGTTCGGCGCTGCACTTCCTTACTCTAACTAAAAATTTATCGATTTCATGTTTGGTTGAAAACCGATCTTTTCAGTTGAAAATTCAACTATTTAGTTAAATATTCACCTTCGTTGATTGAAAATTGATTTTCGTGTTCAAAGTTGATCTTTTCCGGCTTAAAAGTCAACTGTTTTCTAAAACATTACACTTTTTAGCAGGGTTGTGAATCCCTGTACATCGTCGTTCGGGGCCGGAACGTTCCGGATTCGGAACTGATACAACTTCAGCACTTTCAGAGATTTGATCGTTCCGGGCCCGGAACGGCACGCGAAACAAGCACCGCGTTCCCGTTCCGGGTTGGAGCGGTTCTAATGCGGATCGTTCCGAGCCCGGAACAAAACCGGAACACTGCACACTGTACTATACTTATACAAGCCATTCAGTGTTGAATTTATCTAGCATTTCTTTATGAATTATATAATTTATCGATTGCAGAATATAATTATCGATTGAATATTCAAACATTCAAAAATTTGACTAAAATTTGTGAAATTCTATTTAGTTAGTAAATTTCCATGAAAGTCAGTAAAAGGTGGGTTTTATAGTAAAAAAATACAAACTGAAGGCCATACCCAAGGGGTTTTTCAAGTCACAGTACACGAACTTGGGTTTAAAGTTTTAAAATATCAAAATTTGACTCAAATTTTAAAATTTTATTGAATCGATAGATTTAGAATACAAAAAACTAATTTCAAGTCAAAATCTAAACGTTCCAAAATTTTACTCAAATTTTAAACATTTTATTCAAATGGTAGATTTCCATGAAGTTCAGAACCAGCGGATTTTCGAGTCTTCGAATACAAAATTTAGGGTCAGAATTTCAAAATTACAAAACTTGATTCAAATTTAGAAAATCTGATTGAATGGGTAGATTTACATGAAACTCATAACCGGCGGGCTTTTCGAGTCTTGGAATATAAATTTAGTGCCAAAATTGATCTCAAATTTTCAAATTTTTATTAAATCGATAGATCACCATCAAATTCAGAACCGGCGGATTTTCGAGTCTTAGAATACAAATTTAGGGTCAAGATTTCTAATTCCCAAAATTTGGCTCAAATTTGGCAAATGTTATTAAATTGGTAGACTTTCATGAAATTCATAACCAGCAGGTTTTTCGAGTCTTAGAATGCAAATTTAAGGCCAAATTTCAAAATTTGGCTCAAATTTTGAAATTTTTACCAAATCGGTTGATTTTCATGAAATTAATAACCAGTGGGTTTTCCGAGTCTTAAAATACAAATTTAAGGGCAAATTTCAAAATTTTTCTCAAAGTTTGGCATTTTGATTAAGTATGTAGATTTCCATGAAATTCATAACCAGCGGGTTTTCGGAGTCTCAGAAACAAATTTAAGGCCAAAATTTCCAAATTTCAGAATTCGAACATTTGATTCAAATTTGCAAAATTTTGTTAAATCGGTAAATTTCCATAAAATTCATAATCAGCGGGTTTTTCGAGTCCTAAAATACAAATTTAGGGCCAAACTTTCAAAATTACAAAATTTGACTCAAATTTTGAAAATTTTATTAAGTCTATCGATTTATATGAGATTTACAACCAGCGGGTTTTTTGAGTCTTAGAATACACAATTTATGGGCAGAATTTCAAAATTCCAAAATTTGATTCAAATTTGGAAAATCTTATTGAATTGTTAGATTTTCATGAAATTTATAACTTATTTATTTAATTTTTTTAATCTTCATTTATTAATCTATAAGTTTAAAAATTTTGATTCCACACAATATTTAAGAATTTTTTAACTGAATAGAATTGATTTAGATAATCACGGTTTCGGATCAGGCCTGCCTAAGGAATTGCAAATTCCGAAAAAGGCGAAGTGAACAAATTTAATTCACTATTTTAATTAAGACACAAATAAATATCATGACACAAGCCGCGGTTCCTTGTTGGAGAAAAAACTATCACGTTTAGAGAAACTGAGACCATGTTATACATGGACAATAATCGAAAGAAAAATTGATCAGTACATCAATCTTCCACGATCTTCACACCATGAAAACATCTTAGAGCTGCGGAATCGCGATAAGGAGACTTTTCCTCAATTGTACAAACTAGCTTGTACCGTGCACAGTCTACCAACTACACAAGTTAGTGTGGAAAGGATGTTTTCAGCGTTCAGATTCATTTTATTTACCACAGGCCATGTAACGAGTGGGTCACGTGACCAGGTTCCTAACTTACCAACACTTTTTTTATTTCACAACTTATTCTCACAAGAAGCGCCACATCGAGTTGAAAATTTGGAATACTAAACAGAAAGCACTAGGAAAGGTGGACCTGGTTCTAAATTTTTATTATTATGAAAAAAGTTTTTTTTCGTAAATAATTTTTTTTGCTTTTTCAACAATTACTAAAATTTAGGACCAGACCTACCTTTCTTAGTGCTACTTATATTGTATCCCAAAGTTTCAACTCGATGTGACGCTTCATGTGAAAATAAGTTATGATATAATGAAAGTGTCGGTAAGGTAGGAATCTGGTCACGTGATCCAGTCGTCACATGGCATTAAGATAACGCCTAAAAGCTAATATATTAAATGATATCATGATTATCAGATTAAAAACTATAATTAAAAAAAAAGTAGACTGCTACATGAAAAACCTCTTTGCACAGACTGAATCTATCAATTGAAAGAAATACTCCAAATTTAGATTGTTTTTTTGAATTTTTACCCCACATTTGTATCCTAAGACTCGAAAATCCCCCACGTTATGACTTCAATGAAAATCTACTGATTTAAAAACATTTGAAGTTTTTAGGTCAACTTTTTGAATTTTGACTCAAAATTTGTATTCTAAGACTCGAAAATCCCCCACGTTATGACTTCCAAGAAAATCTTCTAATATAAAAGCATTTGAAATTTTTAAGTCAACTTTATGAATTTTGACTCAAAATTTGTATTCTAAGCCTCCGAAATCCCCCACGCTATGACTTCCATAACAATCTACTAATTTAAAAACATTTAAAATTTGTGAATCAAATTTTACATTTTTGACCCCAAATTTGTATTCCAAATCTCGAAAAACTCCGTGGTTATAATTTTCATGGAAATCAACTGATTTATTACATTTTTTTAAATTTCAATCAAATTTTGGAATTTCAAAATTTTGACCCCGAATTCGTGTTCTGGGACTCGGAGAATCCTCTGGTTATGACTTTCATATAAATCTACCAATTCAATAAAATTTTCAAAGTTTGAGCCAAATTTTGTAATTTTTAAATTTTGATCCCAAATATGTAGTCTAATACTCGAAAATCCCGCTTTTTGTGACTTTCATGGAAATCTAACGATTTAATAAAATTTTCAAAACTTGAGTCAACTTTTGGAATTTTGAAATTTCGACCCCAAATTCGTGTTCTGTGACTCGGAGAACCCTTTGTTATGACTTTCGCAAAAATCTACCAATTCAATAAAATATTCATAGTTTGAGGCAAATTTTGGAATTTTTAAATTTTGACCCCAAATTTGCATTCTAAGACTCGAAAAACCCGCTGGTTATGACTTTCCTGGAAATCTATTAAATTAATAAAATTTTGAAAATTTGAGTAAAATTTCGGAATTTAAAAATTTTTGCCCGAAATTTGTGTTCTGTAGCATGAAGAACCCCCTAGTACTGTCTCATGAAAATCTACTAATTAAATAAAAGTATCAAAAATGGAGTCAAATTTTGGAATGTTTCAATTTTTACCGCAAATTCTTGTTCTCTGACTCGGAGAACCTCCTGGTTATGACTTTCATATAAATCTACTAATTTAATAAAATTTTCAAAATTTGAGTTAAATTTTGGAAGTTTTTCATTTTGACTACAATTTTGTATTCTAAGGCTCGAAAAACTCCATGGTTATGGACTTCACGGAAATCCAGTAACTTAATAAAAATTTCAAAAGTTGAACAAAATTTGTTGATTTTAAAATTTTGACCCAAAATTTGTGTTCTGTTACTCAAAAAACCCTCTCGTTATAACTATCATGGTAATGTATCAATTTAATAACAAGTACCAAATTTTAAGTCAGCTTTTTGAATTTTTGATTTTTGACCGCTGGTCCGCTTTCCAAGACTCGAAAAACCCCTGGTTATTATTCTCATGGAAATATGGAAATGTACCGATTTAACAAAATTTTTCAAATTTGATCCAAATTTGGTAATTTTTTTTATTTTGACTCTAAATTCGCGTCATGTGACTTGGAAACCCTCTGTTTATCACTTTAATAGAAATTTACTATTTTAATAAAATCTTCAAAATTTAAATAAAATTTTGGAATTTTCGCATTTTAATCCAAAATCTGTATTTTTGTACTCGAAAAGCCCTCTGTTTATGACTTTCATGGAACTTGAACGATTTAATCAAATCTTCCGAAATTTAGGTCGCTTTTTTAATTTTAATCTTAGTCTAGCATAACTTCAACCCGAAAAACTGCTTACTACTGAGCTTCTTTAAAATCCCCCCTATCTTAACCTATTTCTAATGAGAGGGTATGTCAGGGGTTAAAATCTTATCCTTTCATTTGAAAATTTAACTATTTAGATGGAAATTCATGTATTTTGTTACAAATTCATTTTTTGGAGAAAATTAATCTTTGTGGGACAAAAATTCAGCTATTTAGTTGCAAAATTCAACTATTTTCTGAAAGTCACATATTTTGTCGAAATTTCAACTGTTATATTAAAAATGTATCCTTTTTTGATTGAAGAATGATCTTTCATGGTAAAAAAGTCATCTTTCTTGATTGAAAATTCATCTTTCGTGGTTGAAAATGAAACTTTTTGTTGAAAATGTAGCTGTATTTGAATAAATTCTTCTTTTCGTCTTGAAAATTTTACTATTTGGTTGAAAGTGCAACTATTTTATTGAAAATTTCTTTCTGTTGCTTGGTAGTTAAACTGTTTGGTTATTAATGCAACTGTTTTGTTTAAAATTAATTTCTCGTTGTTGGAAGTTCCCCTTTGTCGTTGAAAATTGATCCCTTTTGTTTAAAATCTGTTATGGTTGTAAATTCTACTTTTTCGTTATATATATATATAACCTAGTGAAAAAATTTTTACAAGAAAGTAAAACATTTCTACAACTAATCTTTTATTAAACCATGTACTTTTCTGTGAAAAAATGTACAAAATTGAACAAAAAAATGCAACAAAATACAAATAGCTAATTTTTTCTTGTATTTTCTTAGAGAAAAGTAAAAAAATTAACAACAAAGTATAAGTTTCTACATTCAAGAATTTGTACAACATTAGATGAATATTTTTTTAAATTTTTTGTAAAAATCTACAAGATACTACGGAGAACTAAAGGATTTTACATTTTTTTATTTTTGGTGTTTGAGGTCATAGAAACACTTTGAATTTTACGCAGTTTATTGTAGAAAATTACAAAACATTATAAAAAATACAAAATTGTACATAAGTTGAAATATTGGAAAACTCTACTCAGAATTATCTCGTAGATACTGGTAGTTTATTGTGAAAATTTACAAATTAGAACAAAAAAAAATTTAAATTTCTACAAGTAATACTTTTAGAATCTGCTTCAACGTTTCGACTTGTACTTTATTGTCAATTTTGGTAGGACATGTAATACATAAGTTTCTACAAGAAACTTCAATTTAAAAAGAATATTAAACTTTTACCAAGAACTTCTGCTATTATAGTAAATCGCAGATCAAGCAGCAATTTCAGTTATGCAACATTTTTTTACATTGAAATTTGACTTACCCCGGTGGTAAAATTTTTACAAAAAAGAACAAAAAACTAAAACCATTTTTACGGGAATCTACAAATAAATACAGTAAATTACATAAATTATTTCTTATGTATTATTTTATTTTATTAAAATTTCAATTTGCTACAAGAATTTACAAAAAGTACAAATACAAAAGTATACAGGTATTTACAGGTTTTGTAGACAAAAATTGTCCTTTATCGACCTAGAATGATAAATATTTAGAATATTGCAATGAGATAATTTTAAATTAAGACGTAAGCGTGATCGCTATTACAAAAAGCTTCTTTGTTTAAACTTTAAAGAAATGATAAAATATTAAAAGATAGTAATAAATAATCGTTATTAAATTTTTATAAACCTTGCGTTTGAAGTTGTTTTATCCAAATATATAGGAATCGATTGGACACCATATATGCCATTTAAAATTATGTCATTGCCATTCTTAATATTTGTCATCTTAGGTCGAAAAAGAACAACTTTTTGAATACAAACAAAAATTGAACAATTGAGAAATAACTGAACACGATCATCGAAATTAAAAGATTCGAACTCTTGAAGATAATAATTTTTCCTTTTGAAGTTATAAAAACTGAACTGCAAATTAAAACACCCAAAGTGAAATACTTTTGAATTTCAAACTTTTAAAATTGTAGCTTGAAATTTTTTAATTCAAACGCTCAATAGATTGCGCATATAAAATTGAAGCTTTTATCACTCTTCATAAAATGTTTTTTAATTAAAAGCCATTAAACTGAAACATTAAATTTTTTTAACTTTTATACATTGTACAGTTCAAAGATTTAAAAAAAAAATAGAAATCCACGCTATCATTATTTCAAACTAGAAATTCAAGAATGAATTACAAAATTTATAAATTTTCAAAATTATATAATGTTAATCAGTTTTAAGCTAGAAACATTACTTTATAAATCAAAATTTGTTTTGAGATGTTTTCAAATATTATCTTAAAAATTTGTTTAGAAAAAAATCATTAAAAAATTCTCCAGGAATCTAATGCAAATTTTGTTATTATTTTAAAACTCGAATTTTTGTTACCATTTTTTGAAAATTCTGCAAGATTACAAAAATTTCCTGAAAAGCTTTCAGATTCTTTTTAAAATTTTTTCAAAACTTCTAAATAGATCTTCCTCAAATTTTTTTTCACATAAATAATTATTCAATTGTTATTTATTGAACAAATTTTTTTTCTATTTTATTTTATTTTCTTAAAACTTTTAAAGACCCTTAAAGAGCTTCAAAATGTTATAGCGAAATCTTCAAAATTTTATATTTTTAATCAACGCTGGTGCGGATTCTAAATGTATTGCTTGTAAAAATTTATATTTTTTTGTTTAAATTTGTACATTTCTACAACAAACTCCCAGCATTTACAACATAATTTTAAGTACAGTTTTCCAATATTTCAACTTTGGTG
>JAWWEA010000113.1:28831360-28842420 GCA_035222095.1 Andricus quercuspetiolicola | reverse complement strand
ATAAATGTTAATCCAAATATGGAATATTTAAATTTTCAGTCAAAAAACTTCATTTTCAACAACAAATTTATAACAAAATTGTCCAATTTTGAAGAGATAAGAGCGGTTTCAACTAAAAATGATGAATCATGAACCAAAAAGATGAATTTTTAATAATGTAGTTCCACTTTCAGCTAAGTAGTTGAATTTTGAACCAAAAAAGGTTTTTTCTCTAAAGTGTTAACTTTTGAAGTGAAATTGGTCATATTCCAGGATTTACAGGTAAATGGAATCTTATAGAAAATTCGAATCAAATTTAAATAGTCGAATTTAATTCTACTTTGATGAATAGTTTATCTGGAAATACCTTGAAAATGTATTCTATACGTTTTTCAAATGTTAAAAAAACTCTTGCTATAATAAAAAAAAATTCTGTAAATTATATACGTTTTCAAATCATATGACATTTTTTGTGAAATCTATAACAAAGTGTCAGAAAATTAACCCAGTCTTTTTCAAAGAAAGGGTTATTAGTGCGCGCGTAGCGCGCACAATATTCTAGAATTGCAAATTTAACTTGCGTTAAAATTGAAAAAGAATTGATATTCTTGTCAGAAGAAAAGTATGAAAACAAAACATAATTAATGATAATAAACATAAGAAACGTAATACATAACCTCAAATACGTTCAAAATTCAATTATCATATATGCAACACCTATTCCAAAAGCAGTTCCGAAATACATCATTACTGATTTAAATATAGATATTAAACATAAAGTGTCAAAAACATTTAAATATTAATCATATAACAGTGATTAAATCGCAAAATTGACATACGAATAGAGGTTATGTTACAACTAACCTCTTTTTTTCTTTAACGGTGCAGCTTCCGATGGTAATGGTCCGACCCACTCTTCTTCACTATCACTGTGCTCTCGTTTTCCATCACCCATGGTAAATAAATACCAAGTTTAAACTTTAAAAACACTTATTTCCTTTAATTTCCTAAAATGTTTACAAATACACTGTCTGTCTTCGACTTCAATTACTTCGACTAATCGATTAGTTCATCTGAAAAGAAATAAATTATTCCTTATTTTAAAGTAAACTCCTTTAGTTTACGTATTTTTAGAATGATTATTTTCCACTATTCTTTTTTTCTACTCCATCAAAAACAAAACTGAAAACTTTTATTTTAAAAAAGAATTTTTCAACATCATAAAGCCAATTTGAACTTTGTGCTAAGATTAGTCATTACAACAACTTCCGTTTCTCTCATGTTTTCCAATTTCCACCTTTTCTTCACTTTTAGCCTCAAATCGACCAAAAAGCTCTTAATTGTTCAAAAAAAATACCTTTCCCATCGAAAAACGATCTAATTAATGAAAAAAAAAGCTCTTTTGAATGTTGCGCCTTTTAGTCACTACAACAATTTTTTTACTTTTAACTTATTACCTTTTCTCCGATTCTAGCCGAAAATCGATGGAAAATCTCTCAATTTATTTAATAAATTACTCCAACTGTCGAAAAATAACACAAATAATCGAAACAGAGCTCTCATACCCGGATATGAGTATGAGCATGAGTACCGAGTATGAGTGGAAAAGGTGGCGTTACTGTCGAGTTTGGCATTGGCCGGTCTTCGCTCCTTCAGTCAATGGTCGCCGTAATCGTCCGGTCTCAAGCATCGGTTCAAGTTTTTAGAGAAAAACAGTAATTTTACGGCCCCATTGTCTCAGTTTGTGTCAGCAGAGCTGTATAAGGAGGATACTTATTCACCCACTTTCTGAGAAACCAAGGTGAGTTCTATTTTCCGCGAAAACCGGTCTCTAAAGTCGCAACTTTTCCTCGGGTTCCTGGCCGCTGTGTGATTCCACACGTGGTCTCGACTACGCTAAAATTTTTCCGGCACTGAAATCGCGCTCATTGTTCCAAATTTCTCCGACCTCTGGGATTAATTTTTCATATTCTTTCGGTTTTTTTCGCATCTGGATAACGCGGTCGCAGTTCCTTGAATTTTCCCTCGAAAAAAAAACCGTACGGCGTCACTCGTGGATGCCATCTTCGCACCGTGGCGTATGTGCGTGCAACCATAAAGTGGGGGCGAGCCACGTTGTCTGAAATACGACTTAAATTGGGATTTGTCGGCGTCTTGAGGAATTTGGGATTTTTTCGCTTCCTCCGGGTGGTTCCTGACTCCTGGGTGTCAGTGAAAAGCCGTATTTCTATGGGATTGCTGTCGGCTTTACACGTGTACCCTCCATACCCCCTCGAGGACCTTGAGTGCACACGAAGCACACGGTGCCATTTTATTCAGTGTGGAATTGCAGCCCTCTACCGCGACGCCGGCATTACAAACTTTTTTTTCCAACATTCTGCCATATTTGTCGAAATTTAAGGCCAAAAATGCGATTTTTATGGGAGATTGATATTTCTCTACCTCTTGTGAGAGTTCCTCCACGTTCTGCGCTACTCCATGCTTTCGGCGTGTTTTATTCAGAGTCGGAAATTGTTGAGTGTTTTTTTAACAAAAAACAGTTTGCGTGCGTGGATTCCTGGAAATTTTGAAATTTCGATTTTGTTTTAACTCTTTTGGAGCACAAGTCTAGAGGAAAATTCTCCTTTCTAGAATACATTTTTACCTTTGTGCTGTTAACTTTTTGTAATTAGTGTAAATTCATTTCTGCAGGAAATTTGCATGAAAATGTATATTTTGAGTTGTACGTTTTTGGAGCAATTTCTTTATTAAGAGTGCCGGTAGATCAGGGAAAAGTCGGGGATTTTGAAAAAAAATCTTTCAAAAGTCAGCGAATTTTTACAAGGGGAATAACTCTCAAGGATAATGAAGTTGAAATTTTTAAATTGAAATTGTTTTATTCCGTTTATAAAAGATTAATTGTTAAAAATGTTAAGAGATTAATATTCTGGTCTTTGAATATTAATGGTCAGGGTAAATGAAAAATTAGGGAATTTTGGAAATGAAATTTTGTGGCCGCCCTGATATATTCTTATCAGTAATTTATTTGCCTTGTATTTCTATTTTGTTGACAATTCATCGTTTTGATTTAAAAATTCATCTGTTTTAGTAGAAATTTCTGTTTTTGCTAAAAATCTAATTGTTTGAAAAATAATCTACTATGGGTAAGGATTCAACTATTTTCTTGAAAATTCATCATTTCTGATTTAATTCAACTGTTTTTGATTCAAAATCAAAGTCTTTCTGCTTGGAATGTCTACCGTGACATTTATTTTTTTACAATCGAACTACTTGTTTGAAGGTTGAACAACTTTCTAACAAATAAAAAATTATTGGTAAAGATTCATAATTCAGATGAAAATTCATCTGTTTGGTAGAAAATCTTTTTTGTTTTGGTTAAAAATTAAATTTTTCAACTGAAAATTTCACTATTCCGGTCAAAGATTTCTCATTTTATGTTAGTTCGAAATTTATCGCTTTTCCATTTTTAGTTTAAAATTGGAATTTGTATTAAAAAATTCAACCAATTGTTTAAAAATTCATGTATTTTGTTGAAAATTCGTCTTTGTGGTAAAAAATTGATCTTCGTTGAAAATTCGTCATTTTGGTTTTAAAATTCATCTCTTCGGTAGAAATATCATCTTTTTTTTGTTCAAAATGCAACTATGTACTACATTTTTGTTGAGAATTCATTTTTGCAGGTTAAAAATGCAACTTTTTGGTTAAATATTCAACTATTTTGCTGAAAGTATAATTGTTCTGTTGAAAATGTAACTATTTTGTTGAAAATTCAAGTGTCTTCTAAAAAGTCGTCCATTTGTCTTGAAAATTCAACTATTTGATTGAAAATGAACTTTCTGTGAAAAATGTATCTTTTCGGGTTTAAAAGTCAACTATTTTCTAAAATATTCGACTTTGTAGCTTCAAAATTCAATTCTCTTTAAAAAATCCTTTTTTTTTTAAGTTGAAAAGTTAAATATTTGGTTGAAAGTACAACTGTTTGATTAACAATTAATTTTGTTATTGAAATTCAACTCTTTGGTTGAAAATTCATCTTTTCGTGTTTAAAAGTCAACTGTTTTCTAAAACATTAGACATTGTACCTTGAAAATTCAACTATTTAGTAGGAAATATAATTGCTGCAGTTGAAATTTAATCTTTTTTGTTTGAAAATTCGACCACGTGGTTGCAAATTCATCTTGCTAGGTTAAAAATTCAACAATTTGGTTGAAATTGCAACTCTTCGGTTGAAAATGCAACTGTTATTGGTTGAAGTTTAATATTTTTTGATTAAAAATTCGATCATTTGGTTAAAAATTTATTTTTGTAAATTAAAAATTAAATTTTTCGTTGAAAATTAATCTTTTCGGGGTTAAGAGTCAACTTTTCAATAAATCGACTTTTTAGCTTGAAAAATCAGCTGGTTGGTTGAAAATACAATTGTTTTTGGTGGAAGTTTAATTTTTCATTTGAAAATTCGATCTTATGTTGCAAATTCATCTTTGTAGGTTTAAACTTCAAAATTCAACAAATTGGTTAAAAATTGAATTATTTAGTTAACAAATTGATTAGTTTGTTGAAAAATCAACTTTCTTCCAAAAGAGATTTTTTTATTGAAAATGTAACTACTACTTGATTGAAAATGCAACTATTTTTGGTTGAAGTTTAATCTTTTTTTTTTAATAAAAGTTCGATTATTTGGTTGAAAATTAATTTTTTTAGATTGAAAATTTACTTTTTTGTTAAAAATTCATCTTTTCAAGTTTAAAAGTTAACTGTTTCATAAAAAATTTAATTTTTAACTTATAAAATCAACTATTTGATTGAAAATACAAATTTTTTTGTGGAAGTTTGATCTTTTTTGATGAAAATTCAACTATTTTGTTGAAAATCTAGTTATTTTGTCGAAAATTCAACTATTTTATTAATAAGTAATATTTTTTGGTCGAGAATTAACTGGTTTGTTGAAAATTCTTCTTTTATTGTAGAAAGTAAAAATAAATTTGAATTTTCTAGATAATCTGACATTGTTCTATTCCGTTCATAAAAGGTTCTACTTTTAAAATACTAGGAGAATAAAATGCTGGTGAACATTAATTGTCAGGTAATTTGAAAAATTAAGTTTTTCGGCCACCCTGTTAAAAAGTCTGTTAAGAGATTGTAATAATCGAGTCAGAATTTAAAAACTACATATAAGTAACATGGCTTATCTGAACTGTGATTGTGTCAGAATCTCATTGCCGATTCAAGAAACAAAGAATCTCTGGTCTTGAATTAAGCAGTTTATTAAGAACATGCAAATAGGTTCGATTTGCATTTGAAAAAGCTTTCAAGAACTTTTTTATTAGATTTCAATTATTCAAATGATTTTAAAAGGTTTTATGGTATTTTAAAAAATTCCAAGGAATTTTCAAAAGCTTTAAAAATTTTCCAGGAATTTCACAAAATTCTAAACGATTTGAATTACTTAAGGATATTTTAAAAGATTCCACGGAATTTTCAGTTGATTTCAGTAATTTAGTGTGATTTCAAATGATGTAAAATATTTTAGGGTATTCTAAATGTATCCAAGAGCTTAAAAAAATATCAAAAGATTTCGAAGGATTTGAAATATTTTATTTTAATATTCAGTAAATGCAATTTTAATTAATTTTCCAGGATTTGAGGAAATACCAGATTTCATGTAATTTCGTGGGATTTTATGATATTTTAATGTGTTTCAACAATTTTATTTACAAGAAGTGAGGGATTTCGTAGGGTTTCGATTATTGGAATAAATTTTTTTATGGTTTTTGGAATTCGCCCTGAATTCTTATTGATTTATCCTGAATTCTTTGGAATTCTCTTGAATTTTTTAAATGCACTTGCGTTTTTCTAAATTCACTCTATTATACTTAATCCAATGGATTTTAAGAAATTTTGTTTTTGTTTAATTCATCTTGAAGTCTTTTTAAATTCACTTTGAATATTTAAGCATTTTATCGAATTCCTCTGAATTTTTATGAATTTCATCTCATTTCCCTTAACTACCTCTAAATTCACTCAAATTTGACTGAAATACATGGAATATTTTGAATTTTTTCGAATTCATTGACATTATTTTGAATTTACATTGAATTGCTTTTAAGTCTTATGAATCAAATTCTTTTAAATTCAAAAGAACATTAGTCACATTACTAATTCACGTTAGTAATTTTTTGCGTTTAAATAGGTCACCTTTTTACTTTTTTCAAGTAAATTAGGCTGTGGCAACCCTGAAAATAATTGGAATTCTATAAATTCAAATTAAAAATTGTTTTATTATATTTGTAAAAGATTCTATATTAAAAATATTACAAGATAAGAATTCTGTTCTTTAAATGAAAAATTAGCTGGGGATTTTTTTTAAGTCGGTACTTTTTCAAGCGTGCTTAAAATTATTTTTAAAATTGTAATATTAAAATATGTTAAAATGAATATTTATTTTTGTGCTGACAAAATTCAGGGGACACTTCGACAGCAAAAGGGCCAATTTATAAGGGATCTGTTTGAAAAAAAGACTTTTTTGGACCACCCTTTGCTTTCCTTTTTTAATTTTCAGATTGTCAGGGATTTTTTTTTTAATTTAAATTTGAAATAATTTTATTCCGTTTATAAAAGATTCTATGTTAAAAATGTTACAAGAATAAAATGCTGGTGTTTGAATATTAATGGTTAGGGCCACCCTGATGTTATTTTGATTTTTTTATAAAATCCTACAATAATAAATTAGTGTGTTGTAAATGTTTCTCTTAAACTTATAAAAAAATTTCAAGTAGTATTTCAATCTGAAATATGATGAAAACTAGTGCATTTCTCAGATTTCTGTTTAAAAAAAAGCTTGTCTTGTGTTTTCATGAAATTATGTAACATTGTCTGCTTTTTCTAAAAAAAAAAAAAAAAAAAAAAAAAAAAATCGGCCTTAATATTTTTCGTTTAGAAAACAAGCTTTTAAGGAAAAAGATCTTAAAATGTAGTTCTTGAATACTGGTTAGAATACTAATTTGGTATTCCTTTGATGTTTAAAACAGAATTTGAGTTTGCATAGACATCAGTTTTAATTTATAGGTACATTTTTAAGATCTTACACGTTTTCCTAAATTATAAAATGATAATCGGATGCAAATTTAGTTTTCATACAAATCCATTTGAATGTGAAAGAGAAACTGCAAAGATCACGAATCGTTAAAATTTATGTGATTGTGCTGTTAAAATGTAGAACATGGAATGCAAAATCGGCAACTTAAACATTAAATATTTTTAATAAGTGAATGCTACTTTCTCCCACGTTTATATTCTTCGGATTGGGTTGCAGAATTGAACCTGTATCCGTAATCAGATTCGTGCAAGAGAAACACTTGAATTAGAAAAGTAAAATGCTTTCGAACAGAATAATAGATTAAACCCACACTGAATAATGTAGATCAATTTTGTTTCAGTTTAGTTGCAAAAGAAAGCATTTGATAATTAATCGTTTAATCTAAGTGCTACAATAAATTTGCTGTTTAATTATATTTTTTTTACCCTGTGATAGCTCAAAAAAAAACGTTATTCCTTTTGCGGAAACGAGAATTCATTGAGAGTATTTTAATTGATTTGGGGAAATGAGTATGCTAATTTTCATAAGTTGGAAAACAGTAACTAAATTCTTGAACTGTTTTCGTATTGTATGACCTTCAGTTACATTCAGTTATGATAAGGTCTTGTTGTGAATTGTCATCTTTATTATTTTAAGTGTTTAAATTCCGATTGCGTTAAATATTGTTTCCTCACGATTTAGGTTCTTTAATAATCGAGATTAATTATTTGAAATTTAAAAAAAATTTGAATCCAACATTTATTGTTCGATTCAAAAACCTAAAAATCAGGGAAGTCACTATTGCATTCATCAGATTTCTGGTTTTTTAAAAAAATATTTTAGGGTTTTTTAGAAAAATCTTAGGAATTTTCAATAGATTTAAATAAATTAAAGGGATTTCAAAGGATTTAAAATATTTTAGAGTATTTAAAAAAATTCCAATGGATTTTCTCAAAAGCTTTAAAAAGTTTCAACCGATTTTAAAGTCTTTGGAATATTTTAAGGCATTTTTTAAAATTGTAAGGAATTTTGAAGAGCTTTAAAAAGTTTAAAGCGATCTCAAAGGATTTGAAATATTTTCGTGCATTTTAAGAGATTCCGAATATTTTTGAGTGTATTGCAATTTCAGTCATTTGAGTGGATTCAAAGGATTTTAGGGTAATTTTGAATCATCCAAGGAATTCTAAAGAGTTCAAAGGGAATTCAACGAATTTTAAGTATTTTAAAAGATTCCGTGGTATTTTCCAGTGATTAAAAAGTTTTCAAGGAATTCTGAATGATTTTCAGGGATTAAAAAAAAAAGTTCCTGGGGTTTTAAAAAATGTCGGAAGATACAGGACGATTTTTTAGGATATATAAGGTTTTAGGATATTTTAAAAGGTTCCAAGGGGTCTATAAGATTTATAAAAATTTAAACGATCTTACGGGTTTTTAAAAGCTCTCAAGGTATTTTAATAAATTTTTCAGGCTTTTGAGAAATATCAACAAATATAATATAATTTCCATGGGATTTGATCATATTTTAATGAATCACAAAGAATTTATTCATGAAAATTGAGGGATTTCGTAAGGTATTTCCAAAGATTTTAGGATATTTTAAAAGATTCCAAGAAATTTTCAATTGATTTCAATAATTCGAAAGGATTTTAAAGATTTTAGAGTATTTTTATAAATTCCAAAGAATTTTAAGGAGCTTTGAAAATGGTCAAGTGGTTTCAGAAGGTTTTATAAGATTTGAAATATCTCAGGGCATTTTCAAAGATTTCAAAGAATTTTCAATTGATTTCAGTAATTTAATGGGATTTTAATTATTATTATTATTTAAGATTCCAAGGTCTTTTCAAGAGTGACAAAAAGTTTCAAGGGATTTCAAAGGATTTGAAATTTTTTAGTTGATTTTAACAATTTAATGGAATGTAATTCAATGATTTTAAGGAATTTTTAAAGCTCTTCATGTATTTCAATAAATTTGCCAGGATTTCCAGGTTTTTCAAGGATTTGAAAAAATTTTTCAAATATTTTTTGTCTTCTAAAAAATTCGGCTGGCTTGAAACTTCAACTATTTTTGGTTGAAGTTTATTCTTTTTTGTTTAAAGATTCGACCATTTGGCTGAACACTCAACTGTTTGGTTGAAAATTCATCTTTTTTTGGTTTTAAAGTCAAACTTTTTCTAAAATATTCCATTTTTTAACTTAAAAACTCCACTCTTTTGTTAAAAATTCCATTGCCTTCTAAAAAATTCGTCTTTTTTCTTGAAAATTCAATTGTTTTTGGTTCAAGTTTATTGTTTTTCTTTGAAAATTCTATCATTTGACTCTAAATTCATCTTTGTTGATTAAAAATTGAATTTTTTGGTCGGAAAGTTCAACTCTGGTTGAAAATTGTTTCTCTTGTAAAATCTTTTTTTTTTAATTCAAATGTTTTGTTGAACGTTCATCTTTCTGGATAGAGGATTTGTCCATTGGATTGGAAAGTCATATTTTTTTGTTCAAAATTAACTTTTTTTGTTGGAAATGTAACTTATATTCTGAAAATTCATCGTTTTTGGTTGAAATTTCAATAAATTATTTTATTCCATGTATAAAAGTTTCTCTATCTAAAATTTTACAAGATTAGAATTTTCTTTAAATAATAATGATCAAGGAAAATGAAAAATTAGTCGGAGCGTGCTTAAATTTATTTAAAAAATTGTAATATTAAAATGAAATTCCTAAAAGCTTGTGCTGTTAAGAAATTTCATGTTTTTTAAAAAGAAGTTACTTTCATAAAATGTGAAATCATCTTTTGGTGAAAAATTCAACTGTGGTTGAGCATTCATCTTTTTGGATAAAGGAGTTGTCCGTTGGATTGGAAATTCATATTGTTTGGTTAAAAATGAACTTTTTTGTTGAAAATGTAACATATTTTCTGAAAATTCATCTTTTTGGTTTGCAATTTCAACTTTCTTTTAAAAATTCGTATTTTAGGCTTGGAAATTCGATCTCTAGGCTGAAAATTCATCTTTGTAGTTAGAAAATTCAACTTTTTTGTTGAAAATTGTATTCTGTTGCTTGAAAGTTCAACTATTTGGTTGTAAATCCAACTTTAAATTGAAAATTGTATTCCATTTATGAAATATTCGATATTAAAAATGTTACAAGATTCAAATTCTAGTTTAAATATTAATGGTCCCGAAAAATGGAAAATTACTGATTGAAAAGTTAGGGAATTCTGAGAATGAAGTTCAGCGGCCACCCTGTTTAAACTAGTATTGTAAAAGTGAATCAGTTGTGTGAAATAAAATAAGAAAAGCACTTTAAACTTTTTCCAGATAAGATGAGTTCCAGTGCTTGTTATAAATGCAACCGCATGGGTCACTTTGCGAGGGAATGCCCACAAGGAGGAGCAGGTGGTGGCGGCGGCGGTGGCCGAGGAGGAGATCGAGGCCGTGACCGTGATGGTGGTGGTGGATTCGGCAGAGGTCGCGAAAAGTGCTTCAAATGCAATCAATTTGGTCACTTCGCTCGTGAATGCAAAGAAGATCAAGATCTCTGCTACCGATGCAACGGCGTTGGACACATTGCAAAAGACTGTCAACAGGTCAGAACGTAATGAAGTATTTATTTTAATGAAATAAACATTTCATTTTATAATAGGTCTACAAATTCGGTGCCTTTGATGCCTTGTAACTCTTGGTCCAGCTTGAATTTTTTCACCGTTCTGAGGTAATTTTAATAATCGAGTAGCCAGTAACACTTCTGTATGCACTAAAAATGCGACGCAGTAACATTGGGTTAAAAAGTCCGCAAAAGTCCCCTGATTATGAATATCAAGGTTACTGTTTCGAAATTTGGTGCAACAATTTTTTTAAACAATTATATTATGTTTCCAGATAAAAATTTTCTAAAACTATTTTTGGAAAGTTCATGGAAAAGCAACTATTATGTCTTAACCAATTTTTCATGCAACAATCCGTTTTCAAGTTAGAGCGTTATAAACAATTGAATTTGCACTAAAATTGACATA
>JAWWEA010000113.1:28574215-28584773 GCA_035222095.1 Andricus quercuspetiolicola | reverse complement strand
AGTATACCAACAAAATTCAAACTCTTCTTATTAAATCCTTACCTGGTCAACATCAATAACCATCAGCTAATCATACAGTACGATTGGAATAAGATACAACAATTGAACAGTGGGCCAGTATACCAACAAAAATCCAAGCTTTCTTTATTAAATCCTTACCTGGTCAACATCAACAACCATCATCTAATCATACAATACGATTGGAATAAGATACAACAATTGAACAGTGGGTCAGTATACCAACAAAATTCAAACTCTTCTTATTAAATCCTTACCTGGTCAACATCAATAACCATCAGCTAATCATACAACGCGATTGGAAGAAGATACAGCAATGGAACAATGGACCAGTATACCAACAAAATCCAACATCTACTTATTGAATTCTTACCTAGTCAACATAAATTAACATCAGCTAATTAAACCATTTAAATTAACTAAGAAAAATACCTTGGGTTCTTAGAGAACTAAGATGAGTAGTCGGAATAACTGAAATAACTTTGAATAACTTGTATCTACTTTTCTGAGATGCATTAATCAAGAAGTTAATTATTTTTAATGAATTTCTATTTAACGTAACTTATAAAAGCAGTAAAAATTAAAAAAGTTATTTCGACTACTCATCTTTGTTTCCTAAGATCCCAATCTATTTTTCTTAGTTAACTTAAATGGTTTTAGTAGTCAACCTAACTAAGAATTTAGTTATCCATAAATAAGAAAGCAATTGGATTAACTATTTTCTCCAACCAAGTAAACTAAGCTAGCGATTTACAAGCAATCTTTTTCAGTGTAGTTTTGTTAAAAAAAGAATTTCAATATAAAATCATAAGGTTTCCAAGAAAACTTGAAATCTCTAAAAATTTTAGGCTCTTAGTTTTTCATGACCGGAAATTATCATTTTTAAACAAATACCCTACAGTCAAGTCTGGAAATTTAAAACGGTAATTTCTGGTTCTGAGTTTAAAGAGGAGATCAACTGTTATACAGATTTCGCTTAAGGTTTCATTAGTCTGGAAGAAGGAGTGGACGATACAATAGATTTACTATGGGGATAGCAAGTGTTACCGTTGAAGAGGCTCTTAAATGTGAAAGGTAACGTCCGGGTAACATATATAAGGTATATCTATAGAGACTTCAATATATAATAAAATCCATATTCTGGCTTCAGGTGGACCGCACATTCAGTGTTAATTGGCTCTGGGGTGGAAATAGTAGACGAGATCCCATTTCCATGCATCGCGTGTTATGAAATTCGCAGATAGGCATCAGCTTGACACGAATCAGGCTTCTTCAGAAAGACTCTTTTTTAATTTTGAAATATTTATAAAGTTGCAGTCCAATTTTCCAGAAAAATTCTTTATTACTAATAATAGTCTACAGTCATTTTACATTATTTATTAGTGGTTTTTAATAATTTGATTAAGAATTACAATAGTAAGAGTTAATTCAAAGTATTCTCACACTTGCATCAAATAGTTTAAACTCATTATCCATTGTTCAATTGATGGTTACATAAAATTTTATTTATATTTCGTATTTAAAAATAGGAGGGCGGTCGGAGTAAAATTGGATCCAAGAAAGTCCTGAAGTGCCAAAAAAATTTGTTTGGATGTGAAATAACAAGCCTTGGAGAGGAATATTTAATTACACATAAGTATCGCGATTTAATTATTAATAAATGTTTAAAAGAGGAAATATTCTTGATTAAGAGAACTATATGAGACATATGAGAATTTTGTATTTAACAAATTTTATGTTTTCTCGGGCTTTTTTATATCGTCGTTAATGGATTATAAACGACCCAAGTATATCCAAATGAAAAGAAGTAAATTCTCTAATGACAGAAATCAGTAAAAAATCATTTAACATTATTTAGAAACTATACAATTTACTATAAAAATATTGTTTTTTTCTAAATTTAAAGATAAATGTTCAATCTTTTCCCTATTTTCCCCTTTTTTCGGGAAAAATTACCCTATTTCCCTTTTTTTTAGATCTTTTTGCACTGTATTCCCTGTAATCATATTGTTACGTCCAATTTTATCATATTGAGCAATACGGATAGTGAAACCAGTTCAATTGTTATTCAGTTTTGACATTAATCAAGGGAGTAAATATAACTCAAGTTCAAAATGTGTTTGTATAGAAATCACCTAAACCAAAATTGAAACCATAGTTTTATCTGCGGGGTTACACTTAGGGACCAAACTGATATTGATTTGATCTTTTGGGAACATCTGATAATTTACTGGTCGTATTAAGGTCAAAACTGAATGAGCTGATGTTGAGGGATGATTGAAACCGAACTGAACGGGTGACTGACTGAGTTGAAGAAGACTGAAGCAAATTCTGAACTGAACTGTCCAAGCTGATTTTAAAGGCTGACTACGTTGCAGGATCGGACTCAGAAATTCGATGATGGTGTATACAAATTACGGCTTTACCAACCAGGACAGTTCCACTGTTAAAAAACAAATAAGAGACGGGATGGACAAATCACAAGACCACTTTGAATTTACAAAATTATTACACTGTCCTACATTCAATGAGTTTACACGTTGTAAGACATTCCGGGAGGACAAACTCTCTTTCATCTTTAGAACACTTGGGTCTTCTCAGATCCCTCACTCCATACTCTCATGTCCTTTCGAGCACTTAGATCTTCTCAGATCCTTTACTCCAAACTCAAATGTACTTTGGAATACTTGAGTCTTTTTAGATCCCTCACTCCATACTCACATATACTTTAAAACACTTGGGTATTACTTGCCTTACAAAGACTGCCCGGAATTTTTTTACAATAAGAACGACCGTTTCGGAACACAGGTAGATGGGCTTGTCCTTCGGTAAAGGACGGCAAAAACTGAACTGAACTGAGGGGTCCCTAGATGAGTCCCAGATTATACAGTCAGTTGTGACGTAGGAGTCTCAGCCATACGTGGGACTAAGAATCTCAATAATGACGTATATCATTGAGGTCCTTGGTCCAACTTTACACGTGGCATATGAAGATTCTATTTAATCTAGCGTATACTTAGGGTATTTTTACTGATTGATACAGTTTGGTAAAACCAGTTGATTCGTGATAGATTGACACCTGATCTATTTTACATAACACAATTAATTACTGGTTTATCGCCAATTGTTGAACGTGACATCATGCAATATTACAGCAATATTCCGTGTTATTGTATTTAATTGAAAGCTTCAAAATATTGCATGTAATGCAAACATATAAATTTCTATAAACGAGCTGCGGATGTAGCAAAAAGCTTTATGATAAATCCATAACAGTAATTGTGGACAATTTCTCAAGTGATTTCGGCAAGGAGTGACCTACAATCTAGCTTGGCGGTAATATTGACGCTACAAGAATGCGGAGGCGAGCAAACTACTGATTCATATTTGATGTGCCAGAAATGTCGTGGAGCCTAGAATACCAGAGGAGCCAGAACCAGCACGGTGTATGTTCAATGTTTATGTGTACACTACATGAAACATATACTACATGAAACATATACTACATGTAACCTATGTGTGTAACGAACGCCGGGAGATTCATGGACCAAATGGCGCCGTATCGTCGCTCTGTCCACTGACTAAACCGTTTTCCATATTTCCATCTCCGACGTGCTAACACTGCTATTTCACTTTCTGAAAAAAAAATGCAGAACCACTTTCCCGTGAACGAGATCCCTTTCGACGCTCAGGGTTGTACTGTGCCGTAGGCATGATAGCGAAATGTTCAGCGAGCCGTAAAATTTGGGAAGCTGGAGCTTATCAGCTTTCAGAAGATAATTTGTCTGATGGAAAAATTGAGGGTTGTTTTAAATTCTTGGAATTTGAGATATGGCGAGTTCAATAACTTGATGCAAAAACTTTGAAAATTTTGAGACACATTATCTTTTACTTGTTTTGTTTTTCTTTGAGGTAGTATGCACATTGATAATTAGGCGATCAAGAAAGAATGTTTTTAGAACTTTTTGAATCCAGTTTCATATGAAAATGGATATTTCGTTTTCTTAAATTTATTAAATTCCTTTTTCTCTAAATTGAGAAACCATTGAACTTCAATCACGGTAAATAAATTTTCGAAACTATCTTAATAATGCAGCAATTCAGGTTGATCTTGCAAAGAAACAATTTACACCCAAGCGGAAAAACTATGAATAACTTATGGATAGTGGAAAAATATATATACAATGTGCATTTGTTTTATATAAATAATGTATAAAATAAATAAAAATTACACAATTTTTTCCGCTATGTAAAATTTTTCCGCCTGGGATATATGTAAAACATCAATTTCACACATCTTTAGACGGGCAATTTTCCACATTCGTTGTCAAAGGAAATTTTTTTGATTTCATAATGCCTTCACATCGAATTGGTTTTCATAATTTAAAAAAAAAATCTGTAAGACAGGCAACTTTTTTCATGCAAAGTATTTTTATTTAAAAATAATTATTTGAATACTGCTTAGTAGGTTCCTTTTACATAAACAGCCACTACGTAAAATGATGTTCCGATTAGCTAAACAATTTCTGATTCATGTTGTCAAAATTGCCCAGAAAACCCGAAATACCCAGGTTTTTGTTGATATCATTTTTGTTGATTTAATTTTCTTCATTGAAACTATTCTTCTCAAGAAAAACTAAAAACATGGGTGAAAAATTACTAAAAACATTTTTCATATTTTTCAAAATCAGTAGACATTTTTATATTTACTTACAGGGGAACTCTATGAAGAATATGAATCATCATTTTCGACTTTGGTTAGTTTTTGTTTGATATCCCAAACTTCGGCAAAAATTGATCGGAAAAAAATTTTACGCAGTTACATTTTTATGTAAAAAGAAGAAGAATAGGAACCCAGGGTCTTTCATACAAATTTCAGACAATGAAAGACCCTCGAGTCTTATTCTTTTCCTCTTTACCTAAATTGCTTGGAAAACCCGCAAAACATGTTTTTCGTGATTTGCTTCAAAATTATTGGGTTCATTGACAAACTTTTCAAATTTGAGTTGTAGATCTCCATGAAATACATATTTTTGTATTATATAAATATTTCCTTAAATTAAAACAACCCTTCTCGAGAAAAATTGTAGAAAAGATAAAAAAGTTTACAACCAATTTTTTGACATTTTTTATAATCAGTGGGCATTTTTTATTTTACTTACCAATGTAAGCCACGAAAAATGTAAATTAATATTTTCAACACTTAAAAATCTCAAATAGGTTATTTTTGTTTGTTATCAAAAATTTCACAAAAACTAAATAAAAACTATCAAATTAAAAATTTTTTCAACTTCTGGTGGAAATGTTTTTACAAATAAGTGAGAAAAGCTAGAACCATTTTTACTGCAAAGTAAAAATAAATAATTCAAGCAAAAAAAGATAAATTCTCAACAAAGAATGTAATAGTTTGTATTTCAATCAAAAATATTTTTATTTTAAATAAAAAACAGTTGAATTTATCCAAAAAAGACAAATTATCAATAAAATAGTTAAATCCTCAACCAAAAAAGATTAACTTTGAATCATTTGTATTTTTAACTAAAAGACATTAAATATTTCCCGAAAGAGACGAATTTTTTGCAAGAGATGATTTTTTTGACCCGAAAATACGAATTTTTCACAAAAAAATTACATTTTATCCAAATATATTCGTAGTTAAATTTTCAACCGAATACATGAACTTTCTCTCAAGAAGATTAATGTTCTACCAAAAAGACGAATTTTCAACTAAAATGACGAATTTTCAACCAAAAAGTTGAATTCTCAGCCAAAAAATGTGCAACTAAAAATAATTTTTTAGTCTAGAATAAAAAAAAAATTAGTCAAATTATAATTTAAAGGAAATACTAATTTTTAATACAAAATGAAAATTTCGAATAACCATTTATTTTTTAATTTTCTTTGTTCATTTGCTTCAAGGTTGTATAAATATAATTTTCCTAGGTTGCTCGAGAAGATTAAAAACCTTTTTTGGAGATTTTACATATTGCAAAAAAGTACCAAGGAAATTTTTAAGAATTGTTTTTGATTTCACAAGATTTTATGATATTTTAGAAAAAATTTAAGTAAGTTAAGAAGATATTGAAGACTTTTTGACCCTCAGAAAAAATTTAAGAATATTTCATAAATTATCGGAAATCTTTCAAAGTGTTAAAATATTTTTGATTTCTTCGAAATTAAAAAAATTCCTAAATATGTTTTGAACTTACTTAAATTATTCCTCAAATTGTTTTAAAATCTTACGGATTCATATTTGAAAATTTGGAAATCTTCTGTAATGTTTTAAAAACTTTTTAAATATTCTCTTAAAATTAATTTTAAAAAAATCAAAATCTTTGAAAAACTTCAACATTTTATTTCGAAATCTTCAAAAATCCTCATTTTGGTCTAAGTCTTTTAAAGTTTTTATTTCATTTTCTTGACATTTTTAAAACTTCTAAATATCTCTTTTAAAATGATTAGATTTTTTCCTAAAATTTAGAAAAAAATTCTATAAAATTATAAAAATTGCATTTAAATCTTCTAGATTCTTTATTATAAGTTCGAGAATATTTTAGAATATTTTAAAATAAATTTTGGTAGGTAAGAAAATCATTTAAAATTTTTCTAGAAAACTTGAGAAAAATTTTTTCCTCTTGAAATCTTTCAAAATTTTTAAAAAGATTCTTAAATTTTCGTTGCGGATATTTAAAAATTAACTTTTTTTTTTAATTTGTTGAAATCTTTTTAAGTTTGAAATTATTTTTTTATTTTCTTAAAACTTCAAAACATCTCTTAAACTTATTTGAATTTTTTCTATAATTTTATAATCCTGCAAAAGTAAAAGCTGTTGCTTAACATTCTTCTGCATTCTTTTCCAAAATTTTTGGAAATTGTCTGAAATGTTATAAAAAATATTTTAAAATATTTTTTTAACATTAATTTTTAAAAAAATCAGTTTTCATTTTTGCTGATAGCGTAAAACAAATATTTTTCTAAAAGGTTTCAAACTCTTTGGAAAACTTTTAAATTTTATTTACAAATCTTAAAAATTCTACATTTTGTTTGAAATTTTCAAAAATATTTTTAAATTTTTAATTATTTGAGAATCTTTTTAAAACTTCTGAGACTCCGAAGTATATTTTGAAATCATTCAAAATTTTGCTAGCACTTTTTAAAATCCCGCAAAAAATAAAAAAAATTATCTCTAAATCAAAGCTTAAATGATAATTAAGATATTGCAAGTTTCTGACCATAATTTAATTTTTCTCACCCCTTTGGAAGTGTGAAAAAATTTGCAAATTATAGTGTTATAGTGTTATAAGTGAAATTCTTTTCTCATTTTTTAAACACCGGGTCAAAAAGTTTAGAAAAGAATTGTTGCCTGTATTATTCAAGAATGATTTACAAATTCAATTTTTTCTTTTAAAAATAAATGTGTAGAATTAAAATTTCTTATTTGGAAATTTCGATTTAAAAAATTCCAGAAAATTCAGAAGAAAAAATTGAAAACAGCCAATTAAATTTATATCTAGGCAGTATGCAACTAATCAGGTATTCAACAATAATGAGCGCAAGATCTTAGGGAATTTCGTTCCACCTATTTTTTAAGTAAAAGATAAATAAAATTATTATTGTGGAAAGATTTTTTACAATCTTTTCAAAATTTTGAAAATATCTTTCCGCAACCTTGCAGCAATCTTCTGGCAAACTCACGGAAAACTGCTGGAAATATTGCAGCAACCTTATAGAAACCTTGCCGCAAATTTTGCATAATCAATCTTTGTTCCTGATAATTGTCATAATTTATTCGTTTGTTTAAGAAACATGAAATGTAATCTAACATGTATAACCAGTTGCAAGAGTCGAGTGCCAGAAGTGTCAAATAGCTGAGACAGTGTCTTTTTGTTACCCGTATTTAATGACGAAATCATAATTCCTCGGCCCATATGGCTTGAAATTGCAAATTATTTCTGGAGCGTAACTGCAATTTCAAATAAGGGTCAAGATTCAAAAATCCAAGCCTACCCTGACCCAGTTGGCATAGGTGTTGCTGGATACATTGATGAGCTTTTTTAGTGTAAACAGGTGTTATTAAAGACGAGCTTCCAATAAAATCTTCATCAACTTTTATCATTTTCATTTAATTTTTTTTCAAGTACTTAAAAACAAACAAATGATTTTGTTTTGTTTCATTCAATTTTTCAATTGAAACGCAAAATTAATAATAATACAAAATGATTGTCTTTGATAGTATCCATTACCTAAAAAAGAAGAAAAAATATATTTCGGCTAATTTATGAAAATTGTTATCTTAACTTCAAAAATAATATATAATATTTTTGTAAAATGTATATACAGTCGAATTGTGAGCAAAAAATTGTTTTAAATTGTAAATCCTCTTTTAAACATAATGTTTTTTGTTCAAAATAACCGATTTCCAGTGAAAAATGTTAGCATCATCTAGGATTGTTCAAAAATTTGATATCATTGAAATTGTCTTGCTTCACTCGACAATCTTGCCTTACTCGACAATCTTGCCTTACTCTAGAATCTTGCCTTACTCGACTGTCTTGCCTCACTCGACAATCTTGCCTTACTTGACTGGCTTGTCTCATTAAATTGTCTTGCCACACTCGACAGGGTTGCTTCACTTGATCGTCTTGCCTTACTCGAAAATCTTGCTTCACTCGAAAATATTGCCATACTCAAAAATCTTCGCTTTCGCGACAATCTTGCCTTACGCGACAGTCTTGCCTTACACGACTGTCTTGCCTCACTCAATTGTCTTGCCTCACTCGATTGTCTTGCTTCACTCGACAATCTTGCCTTACTTGACTGTCTTGTCTCACTCAATTGTCTTGCCTCACTCGACAGGCTTGCCTTACTCTAGAATCTTGCCTTACTCGACTGTCTTGCCTCACTCGCCAATCTTGCCTTACTTGACTGTCTTGTCTCACTCAATTGTCTTGCCTCACTCGACAGGCTTGCCTCACTCGACAGGCTTGCCTTACTCGACAGGCTTGCCTTACTCGAATGTTTTGCCTTAATACACAATCTTACTCTTCAATCTTGTCTCCCTCAACAGCTGATTCTTGCATCTTCTCTAAATAATCAATTTAACATTGTAATCAAAATATAAAATTGATATTAATGCAAAATGATTGCATTTTATAGTATCTATTATCCAAAAAAGAAGAAAACAAAAGCAAGAACAGTATTTTAACTACTTGATCAAAATGTATATCTGAATCTCAGAAATGATATATATAGTAAGTTTGTACAATATACAGTAAATCAAATCGTAAATAAAAAATTGTTTAAAATTGTTAACACATTTTTAATCCTAATGTCTTTTCTTCAAAAAAACTTCAAGTAAAAAATGTTAACATATCAAAACATTGTTCTAAAATTGTTCATTTTCTCTCAAATCTGTACACGAATTTTCCGTAGAAAACGCGAGCATAACCTACAATTATTTTTTGAAAAATTGTATCTTCTCTGAAATGCAATGTTTTTTTTAATTAAAAGTACCGATTCCTAATGTAAAACGCCGAAAAACCAAAAATCGTGAATTTAATGACTCAATGATGATCTAAAGAATATTGAAAATCTGAAAAATTTTATGATTTTTTAATTAAAAATATCAGCTTCGGGAAAAAACGCTAATACAACATAGTAAAAAATTATTCCGGATTGTAAATCTTCTTCAAAATTTAATGATTTATACTCAAAACGACAGATTCCAACCTTATAAATCTTCTTTAAAATGTTTGAAATATAATATTTTTTTTAGCAAAAGTATCAATTTTCGACAAAAAACCTAAACATAATCAAAAATTGTAAAAAGGTTCTAAATCTTGTTCAAATTATGATGATTTTTATTTGAAAATGCCAATTTTTAATGTAAAACAACGTAACCTAAAATTATTATATAATAATATAATTAGATGTTAAAAAATTATGTATCTTTTTTAAAATCTAATGATTTTTTAATTCAAAATTTTAATTTCCGACAAAAAGCAATAACACAATCCAAAATCGTACAAGATTGTAAATTTTATTATTTTTAACAAAAATCACTGGATTGAAATATAATGATTTTTGATTTAAAAATACCAATTTTAGGTGAAGCACAACAACTTAATCTACAGTTATTAAAAAATTCTAAGTATTCTCTGAAATTTAATGATTTGTTATGAAAAATAACAATATTTTCTTTAAAAAAACACCAATATAACACAACAAAAAATTATTCAGGAATCAGAATTGTAAATCTTCTTCGAAGTCTAATGATTCTTTCTTTTTTTAATAACCGATTTCCTGAGAAATACGCTAACAAAGCCGGGACACGTAAATTGTTAAAAAAAATAATCTTTGAAATATAATATTTTTTTATTAAAAATATCCCATTTCCAACTATTTTTCGTTGAAACTCTTTCCTTTTTAATTGCAAAGTCTACCATTATATTTATGGTTCAGAATTGATCTCTTTTGGTTAAAAATTCTACTATTTAGTTGAAGATATAACTATGTTGTTGAAAATTCATTTCTAATTTGA
>JAWWEA010000113.1:27278527-27289197 GCA_035222095.1 Andricus quercuspetiolicola | reverse complement strand
TAATGCAATATTCAGGAAAATGAATTATTAATGAAATTCAGAATAGAATCAAGTAGTTAATGCTCTCTGCATTTTAATTCAAATATACAGCGCAAAAGTTCTCATGGATTATATGGATTTGAAGGACTTTTTAAGGCAACTAGAAAACAAACAGGCGGGATTATTATTTTTTTGTCTCAACCAACTTTTAAATTGAAATATGAAAGTAATAGTGATAAGAAAAAAAAAATTTTATTGTATCTATTGTATGAAATAATAGGAAAAAAGTCAAGAATATTCTTTTTGATTAATGATGAAAATTTACATCTTAAGTTCAGAATTAACGTATAATTTTCCCTTGTTGTTCAAAATGGTCAGTTTAATTTTTTTAGTGAAATGGCCTTTTGTTTAAATAACCGATTTCACCTGAAAAGCGGCAAAAAATTCAAAAATGGTGAGCTTGATTACTGGAAAATAATCTGAAAAATCTTATGATTTTTTTATAATAATACCCATTTTCAACGAAAAACGCTGATCACGGATCCAATGTTTCTTTGCAAAAAGCATATTTCTGATGATTTACAAATACTTCAAAAATACATTTAAAATCTTGAAGAAACCTTAATATAAAAAAAATTTGTACCATTTTTCCATCCTTTTCTAAAGTTTTTATTCAAGTTTAGTTTTTTTAATATCACGTACAATAGGAAAATCAATCAAAATGTTGCCTGATAAATAAATAAATATGTATTTTTTGTGAAAAATAGAAATGAATTTTGCTTATTCCGAAAAGGGCCAGATACTTTTTTCAGTAATTAAAGAAGTTCAAAAATATTTCAAAAGTTATAAACAATGATCAAAAATAGAGTGCACTACCGCTTCAATAACCTTAGTGCCAAAACAAAATATTTTTTACTATAAAAACCATCCCTGAAAGTCACAGTTTGCAATTTATCTAATTATTTCATAACACATTTTTACTTATTTCTTGTTGTAGAATTATATTTTCTAAACAACAATTTGAAATTGAAAAAAAAATTTCCTCAACTTGTATTTTATTTATTTTGAACAAAGCTGAGTACTTTGTTTTCATTTTGATTATGAAATACTTATAAGTCACCAGAAAAAAGTATTTTATAAAAAAAAGTCGAACACAAAAAGTTCAGGTTGAAAATGACGACAGAATCCGGAATTTTTCAAGCCTGCAAATTTTGGTATTTCAAAGGCCAACATAACCTAATTTTTTTGGAAAACTGTGAATGATTAAAATCTAATGATTTTTGTTTGAAATAAGCTATTTTTTGTGAAATCTTTAAAATAATCTAAAACTATTTAAAAAATTGCAAAGCCGAAAAACGTAAATTGATGGAAAATTGTTAATTTTTGGAAGCTAATAATTTTTTATCAAAAATACCCATGTCCGTTATGTAACGGTGAAATAACCTTAAATCGTTAAAAGATTCTGAATATTGTTCAAATTAAAATGATTTTTGTTTTACAATACCAATTTGTTGTATAAAACGCTAAGGTTAACTAAAATTTTTTACAAATTAGAAACCTTCAAAATATGATAATACTTCTTTAAAAATATCAATTTCGGATAAAAAACACTAATAAAACAGAAAAACGTAAATTGATGGTAAACTTTTAATTTTTTTAATGAAAGAATTTTTGGTTAAGCATACTCATGCCCTGTGTAATACGCTAACATAACCTCAAATTGTTATACACAGGGAATGTTGGTGATGAGTTTCGTTTAAAAATTCTAATTTCTTGTAAAAGCAATAACACAGCCTAAAATTTTTTGATATTTTAAGTCTCCTTCAGAACTATATGATTTTATATTAAATTTCTTCCTTAAAAATACTATTCTTTAAATTTTAAATTTAATCGCTACAGAATATTTAAGCAGCACAAATATTTTTTAATTCCCATAAGGTTTTCTATGATTTTCCTTATTAAGGATGTTCTAAGTGTTCCTCCGAATTCAAAATTACTTAATCTTTAGCTTGATTTATAAAATTGAAAAAAGGCCTATTTATTATTACAACAAATTTCATAATAGTAAATAAGTTATATTTGAGTGTAAATAATAAGAAAATAGTTGAGGTCATAATTACTTATTTAAATGAAGTTATTCGTATATTTGTGTATTTCCTTGCACTTTATACAAAAGTCGTAATTTTCACTCAATTTTAATTTACAAAAGCTTATTTTATTCCTTGAATGGTTCTTTACAATTCTGTTGTAACTAAAAATAAGTTCAGGTATTATTTCAAAATAAAATAATTTTCATAAAATCCTGAGGAATGTAATTGTGAAGAACAAATGTGCAATTAGATAAACCATTAAGAGCTCAAATATTTTTAAAATTATTTACGCTTGTGTTTCTCCTCTTAAACTTTTTGCAATAGTCAATGAGCCTTTCTTGTCAATTTGATAAATCAAGATAAATATTTATTCATTTTGAGTACCACCGTATACCTAAAAAATAATTCAAACCGATCAATTGTATATTTATTTTTTTAAATCTCAAATTAAAGATATAAAAAATCTTCAAGTAATGAAATGTCAATCAATTTTTGAGCTACAATGGCAGAGAGAGGAAACCAACGTTTTTAGTTTCAAAGATTCCACCAGTGGCATATATTATAAGGTCTAAAGGCGTTTATAAATTTTATTGAATAAAACATTTCTAAGTTTTAATGATGATTGAAATAGCGTATAAGCTTTTAAAAGTAATAACTTATATATGGTAATATATCCAGAATTATTTTCAATAAGGTAATAAATCATTTTGCCAATAACGAAAAATCTGTATGAATAAAAATATCAAACTACTGCTTTCGTTGACAAAATTGTTGATGAAAATCAATATTTAATATCCACTGTCCTGTTTTTCAAACTATTTCTGTATTCGAACCTTTTCATCCAATCTGTTTATTTCTTTAATTTGTTAAAGTTTGGTCAATCCTAAGCGAACAAACCAATTTTTTTCAAATCAGCGTCAATAACACTTTTCGGAGTTCACTCAGCTTTAATGGTATTTGCAATGAAGAAATATTTACGATTCTGTTCGATTTTTCAGTGTTCAAAAATACTGAGCGAAATCGCAGAGGGGCTTCCATTAGGAAATGAGAAGCTGGAACTTCGATCTTGGTTACTTTTGTCTTTGAGTTAAGAATCTCATATAACCAGAGCTTTACTCACTCTTTTAATAAAAGCAGAAAGAATTATTCACAACTTTGAGAAGAAATCCAGTTTGATTTTAATGTTTTTAAGTTAACGTCTTTGAAGTTTACTAATTCAAAAAGCAAAGCAGTTAAAAAACATTGCTTGATCATAAAACAATTCTTGGGCATATATCTTATTATATATTCTCTCGTTTATGAGCAAGAGTAGCTTCTTTACGTAATCAAAAAAACTTCCTAATTAGATGCAGAAAATGAAGATGAAGTTGTTAGTATTGTATCTTTAGGCCCAGGTTTTTCTCCCAATTCTTTTATCAAGACAACTTAGATTTTAGTTAAGCAATACAATTCGTCAAAGATAATCCTGATAGAATGTTTCTTAAAGCAGGTAAAGGCAACACAATGGTTGTAATAAGTGAATCTCAATATAATTAACAAATGGTAAATTCACTTTTAGTAAAGCTAAATTTAAAGAAGTAAATTTGAGTATGTAGCCACTACTGAGAAATCTAATAATATTATTATCAACAGATGGGTCTACCTAAAGTACATCAAAATGGAAATCCTTTAAGAGTAGCAGTGTTTACCATAAATAATCCTACTTCCAAATCAGCTGAGTTTCTTTCTGACTATTCAAGATTAATAACAAGAAAAACAGTGAATCATGTAAAAGATGGCTGGAATTTTGTTCATTGCCTAAAAAACTTTAAAGTGCCAAAACGGCACATTCTTGAATCATTGGATGTTGCTAACTTATTTCCTACTATTACTATCAATTTAGCCCCACAATGCATCAAAAATAAATGGGACTTGATTGCTTCAAATACTCTTATACCCATAGATGCTTTTTTGAATGTAGTAGAGTATTGCCTCAGATTTACATTTTTTAAGTTTAATAATAAAAACTTCAAACAAATGGAATAGCTATGGGTTTTCCATTTTCACCAGCAATAACTTATATAGTAATAAAAGCACTTTTAATTAACTGCTTATCGTCATGCACATTAGTTTTAATGCACCTTCTTATAAAAGTTATATTGATGATATTTTTATAATCATTCCTGAACAACAACTACAAGAAGTTTTATACATTTTCAACAGTTATGATTTAAATATTAAAACCTACATATGAAAAAGAAGGAAACTCCACACTTAATTTCTTAGATATTTCGGTCACAAGAAAAGATAATAGAACTCTTTCAACGAATTTGTACCACAAAAAAACTTGGTCTAGTATATATTTGCATTTTTTATCATAACACCCATGGTCTCAATAGAAAGTGATGATTATTGGACTTAAAAATAGAGCTATTTAATTATCTTTCTTACAATTTAGGTTACAGAACATCATATTATTGTAACAAATTTTCATGAGTAATTTTTGTCTACTTAATTTGATTAACAGATTGAATTAAAAATGGAAATTGATAACATTTATAATTAGGACAATAAAAAAGGATGAAAAAGTTTTAGCGTATGTACAGTAATTCCATATATATTTGATATTACGGATAAAATAGCAACGATATTAAAACAAAAAGGCATTAAGGTCAGAGTCTAGTTTTAACATATTTCCATCCCCTGAGGATAAATGAGATATTTCACAAAAAAAAGTATCGCTTATTTGTTCGACTGATTAAACTGTGACTCTCCTCATTTTGGACACACAGACAGACCATTATATTATAGAATTAAAGAACATCAACATCATAATTAAAATATAGAAAATATTATGTTTTATCCAAATCAACAGCCCTTTCAATTATCATTTCAAATAATGTCAGTTAGTGATGCTATACGTTGTTATGATTATTTATTACGTTTTGCAAACTTCTATTATTGCTGTTATGCTTACTTATTATGTAAAGAATATTTTTATTTATTTCAGTTAATTTTCAATGATAAAGTGTTTACTGCATTCTTGAAAAGGGACCACACATAGCGCCCGAAGCGTGACCAAATCAAACTTAAATCTATGTTTTTCTTCATTTGACCTTTGCCGCCAAACATTTATTTATCCATATATCTTATTTTTACAAACTCGTTTATTATGTACGACCAGAATATTGAATTACCCTTTATTCGATAGATGTGAAAGGAATGGTAAGTAGATCTTCAAGTTTCGGAGACAAAAATAGAATTTTATGCCATGCTAGGAATTCTTATTGCATGAGAACAATCATGAAGAATATCTAGGATATAAAAGAGATTTTGATATTTCCAGGGCGCAGCTTTCAAAATAGGTACATTGTATACAAAACACAGCCTTTGCAAAGTTTTGTTATATGTCTAAAAAGCTAGCGATACAATCAGACTATCAGAGGGACGTGCGCTTCAGATAAAAAATTTAATTTGCTTCTTTCGACATGAAAATAAAGTTAGTTTTCTTATGGATCAATACACTTTTACAAGGAAAGAAACTGGGAAAAAATTGAGGACCCGGATTCAATTAGGGCGCGATAAAATTTTACATTCAGATACATCCTTTAGAAAATTAAAATTTAAACAGTTTTTTTAAACCCTCCAGTGGATTTCGTCAGAAAAAATTATATGTACCTTGATTGCATCCGGGCTCTCAATTGTGTTAAAATGGTAAGCCACTCAATTTCTTCGTTAAATTGTTGATCTTTAAGCACCTTTGCTACAAGTTTAAAATTTCAATAATAAGTTTAGAAACTTGAAAATTTTGTATTTGAAGCATTAATATATGACACCAAAAGCGTCTAGCATGCTAAAACTGAGACAAATAGAATTAAAACTTTTTTAACGTTTTAGAATTTAAATTTGAGAAGAAAATTAAAAAATTTATTTATAAAAAAAGTATACCAACTTAGCGAGATTTGATATTTTCTGGTCAAAATATCACTCAAATTTATTTTGAAGGTCATCATCTCCTTTCGTTAAAAACCGTTTCCATAATTTCGTTTATTAACGAGTCACTATTTAATACATTCAGTTCCTCACAGTTGTAACGATTTCGAAACTTTGTTTATAAATAATTTTTCTAAATTTTCTTTTCAAATTTAAATTCTGAAACAACATTTAAAAATTTTATTTTTCAATACTCGTAATCAATTAATGCTATTTTTTATTTTACTTAGACAATTTTGATTTTACTACTTCATTCAATTATACTCGGGCCAGTTTCTGCAACGTGAATTTTTTCGGTGGGATTTCACTTCTTTTTAAAAAAGTATACATAAAAATATTATGAATTTAAATCAAGTTAAATTTTCTTTTGTAATTAAACTAAAATTTTCAAACGATTCCATGCTAGTTCTTTTAGCTCGAAATCAGTACTTAAAACAATTACAATAAAAAGTAATAAAGTTTTGAAAAGACTTAAAATTTCAAAACATTTAAGGTTGCCTCAGTTTTTTTGATTAGAAATTATCATTTCAGAGATTAATTTTTTTTAAGAATCTACGATTTTCGGGTTTGTTACAGCTTTTTACCGGTAATTGATATTTTTAAACAAAAATAATTCAATTTCAAGCTTCATATTTTTCAAACAGTATTAGGTTACTTTAGCATTCAACAAAAAATACACATTTCAAAACAAAAATGATTATAATTTGCAAAATTTTTAGAATTTTTTAGCAATTTCAAATTATCTTATTATTTTTCGTTGTAAGCTGGTAGTTTTAATAATAATAATCATATTTTAAAGAAGATCACAACTTTTTAGCAATTTTAGGTTACGTTGGCGTTTTCATACCTGGATTAGATTTCTGATATTAAAACTTTTTCAATAATTTACATTTATCGATTTTGATAGCATTTTTAAACGAAAATTGACATTTTTTTTTTAAATCATTAGATTTTAACGGTTTACAACTTTTTGACAATTTTACATCGAATTAGTTATTTGGAAACAAAAATTACAATAGTTCGAACATTTGCAATTTTTGAACATTTACAGGTTATGTTGGTATGTGTCACCTAAAATTGATTTTTTCAAATGAGAAGCATTATAATTTAAATAAGATTTATATTCTTCAAGCAATTTTGAATAATATCACTGTTTTTTGTCAAAAATTGGATATTGAAAGCAAAAAAATTACACGGTAAAGGAGATTCACAAATTTTGGACAATTTGAGGTTATGTTTGCGTTGTACATTTTATGTACAATTTTGGTAAAATTATAAGTTATGTTAATATTTTTTACTTGAAATCGGTTATTTTGAACCCTTAGGTTTAAAAGAAAATTCACAATCTGAAACAATTTTGTATTACCTTGTCTCAATGTTTTTTCGTCGAAAATTTTAATTTTTAATTTAAAGAATCGTAAAATTTCTCAGGTTATCATTATTCTTCATGTTATCATTCAAAGTCTTTAAATTAACAATTGTTGATTTTGTTAGCGACTTATACCGAATGTGGCTGCTTTGAATAAAAAATCATGGGATTTTACAGAAAATAAAAGATTGTTCAGCAACTTTCTTTAACAGTTAAATTTACAGTTATTAACACTAATTTTCAGCAAAAAAATCAAACAAATTATCAACCAGTTGAATTCAACGAAAAAAAAATTTAACAAAATAGTTGAATCCTCAACCAAACAGATGAATTTTTGGCAAAACAGTTCAGTTTTCAAATTAAAAAGTCGAGTTTCTTTAAAAAATCAGTTGACTTTTAAACCAGAAGAAAAGAATTTTCTACAAAAAAGTTGATTTTTAATGTAGAAAGATGATCTTTTAACTGAAAAAGATAAATTTTCAATGAAAAATGTCATCGTCAAACTTTCAATCGAAACAAGTTATTTTATGAAAAAAACACTTTTCAACCGATTGAATTTGAGAAAAAAAAATAATTTTTTTTCGAAATCGTTGAATCCTCCACCAAAATGATGAACTGTCAAGAAAAAAGATTAATTCTCTACCCAAATAGTCGAATTTTCAACCAAATACATGAATTTTCTACCAAATACTTGAATTTTCAACGCATAAAGAAAAATTTTTCAACCGAAAATGTAACAGCTACATTTTCAGATAAAAAAAAATTAATTTCAGACGATGAAATGAATTTACAACAAAACAGTTGAATTTTTAAATTTTTTTACGAAAAAGGACGAATTTTCCACAAAACACATGAGTTTTCATTTTAAAATGAAAATTCAAAAAAAAAAAAAATGAAGTAGATACATTTTTAGTAAAGAAAATAAATTCTCAATAAAAAAAAGAAATTTTAGCAAAATAGTTCGATTTTCGACCTGAGAGATGAATTTTTAACTGAAATTATGAATCTTCAAAAAAAAATCAAGAAAAGAGTTCGACGTTGAAACCAAAGGTTTGAGTTTTCAACGAAAAAGTTGATTTCTCAACCAAGAAGATCACTGTTCTACAAAAAAGATAAATTACCAACATATCACCTGAATTTCAAATTAAGTACTTGAATTTTTAATTCAAAAAAATGCTTACAACCAAAAATAGAGTATTTGAATTTTCAGTTTAAAAAATTGATTTTTACCCAAAAATAAAACAACAACCAGAAAAAATGACTTTTTAACAAAAGAGTTGCATTTTCAACAAAATTATTGAATTTTTAACCAAATAGTACATTGTTAACCAAGCAGGATAAATTCCGAACCAAAAATATAATGCTAGACTTTTCCAACAAAAAAAAACTTTTAACTAAGAATAGTGTATAGATGGATCCTAATCTGTCAACTTAATCTTTTTAACCTAAATAACTTCTATATTAACTTAATATTCTCATATGGCTAAAAAAGTCTAAAATATTTAATTAGAAGTCAGAACTGAGGCAGATTTTTTCTTGTTCTTCGAAAATTATTTATCGAAAGTAATCGCTTTAACATGGAAAATTGTATTAGTTAAAAATTTAAAAACTTGGACGTAAACATCTTCATATGGTAATAACATCTTCCAAAAATTGATTGGGTATAATGAAAAGCATTATCATGCTACTATTAAATAGTTTTCACTCATTATTAATTCTTCGATTGACGGTTATATAAAATTTCGTTCATATAATTCAGCCGATTTTGCATTAAATTTAGATTTTCAACCATTCTTGGTTACTGCATGCGAATTTGAATCTCATTTATCATTTGATATTGGAATTTGAGGGGATATAAAAGGAGAAAAATAAAAAAGGTAAGGTGGCTTGAAAGCCTCGTGTTTAAATGAAATGCGAATTTAATTGAAAAGCAAATCTCCTAGGCCTACCCTCCATTTTCCATGTTCTGCATCTTTTCTCGGCTTCAACCTACTTCCAATGCTAGTTAATAGCTCATTTCAGGTACTTTTGGCACATTCTTATCGCACCTTTTATTTTTTAAATTCTTTTTCATTTCTCCACAATTTAGCTCCAGTTAACATCTTCAACAGACTCCTTGGTTTGATAACATATTTTTTATATTTTATACAACGGTAAAAAGCAGTCAAAAACGCTAACAAAACCGAAAAACGTTATTTCTTGAAGAGTTTTTGATCTTTGTAATCAAATAATTTGTGACTAAAAATACCCATTTCTGGTGTAAAAAGATAATGAAAAATAACATAACTTAAAAATAGAAAAATCATCAATTTAGACTAACATAACTTCTTACATAGTCCAAATGGTAACGCATATAGGTTTCATGGTTTACCTAAATAACATAAAAGATATTGTCCTCCAGTATACCTTTTTTTTCTAGTCTCACCTTTACATAACATATATGAATGCTTAGCTTAATCTCTAGAAAATTTTTTAGAAAAAACTGATTACTACATCAAAGACATACTCTGAGAAATGACTCCTTGTGTCAAGATGATGTTTCTTGATACAAATGGAATTTTCTCTTAAATTTAAGGTATAGAGGACCTTAATTTGTCTCAAGAAGAATCCTTTTCCAATAGATATTCATTTGCGACAAATCTAATTAAATCTTGCAGACAAATAATTTTGTTTGTATAGAAAATATTCCCACATGTTTCACAACAGAACAGGCAGAGGACGACGCTTTGTTTCAAGACAACTGTTTATCTGCAGTTGATGTCCAGAGTGTTGTTATTGTAAATTCAATGTTGTATTTTACAAAAAATGTTAGCCTTTCTATGGAATGACCAATTTCTTCCATGGCTGCTAAGATTTTAATGGAGAATATTGAAAAGGAAGCTTCAAACAACTTAAATTATCACATTATCTTTCCGATATATGAATGAAACACTAATTTGCCTTTCAAAAAAAGTAAATGACATTCTCTAAAAATCAAACTCTTCAAATAACCAATAAAAATTCACTATTGAATTAGCAAAGGCAAACAAAATTAATTTCCCAGGTTTAATACCTGCAATAGAAAACAACAAAATTGTTACTAGTTGGTATCAAAAACCAATATAATTAGGCCGTTTTCTTAATCTCGCTTCACATCACCTAATTTACAATAAAATTTGTGTTATTTTCGCTTAAGCTGATAGAGCGATAAAATTATCATGTAACAACATTCATAGCGAAAATTTAAACATTGTTAAAAATACTTTATTAAAAAATGGTTA
>JAWWEA010000113.1:27053424-27066513 GCA_035222095.1 Andricus quercuspetiolicola | reverse complement strand
ATTTGTCTCATCTGTTATTGTATTTAAAAAAATTTTTGTATTATTTTGTAATTTTCTATTTTTTGTAAATTTCTATTGTTAAATTGTTCAAAATGAAAAATTTAGTTTGTCTACTTTTTAAAAAATCACAAACGCTTCCTCTTTTTGATTTGTCCGATTTGAGTTTGCCAAAATTTTCCCTATTCCTTTTACAGCTCAAAAAATTGCCATTTTAAACACAAATCTTGATTTGTCTGATGTGTTATTGTACTTAGGAAAGTTTTTGTATTATTTTGTAATTTTGTATTTTTTGTAAATTTCTATTCTTAAATTGAGCAAGATGAAAACTTTAGTTTGTCTGCTTTTAAAAATTCACAAACGCTTCCTCTTTTTAATTTGTCAGATTTTAGTTTGCCAGAGTTTTTCCCTATTCCTTTTCCAGATCCAAAAACTACCATTTTAAACACAAAACTTGATTTGTCTGATGTGGTATTGTACTTGAAAAAATTTTTGTATTATTTTGTAATTTTGTATTTTTTGTAAATTTCTATTCTTAAATTGATCAAAATAAAAACTTTAGTTTGTCTGCTTTTAAAAAATCACAAACGCTTCCTGTTTTTAATTTGTCAGATTTGAGTTTGCCAGAATTTTCCCTATTTCTTTTCCAGCTCAAAAAATTACCATTTTAAATACAAAACTTAATTTGTCTGATCTGTTACTGTATTTAAAAAAAATTTTCTATTATTTTGTAATTTTCTAATTTTTGTAAATTTCTATTGTTAAATTGGTCAAAATCAAAACTTTAGTTTGTCTACTTTTTAAATAATCACACACGCTTCCTGTTTTTGATTTGTCAGATTTGAGTTTGCCAGAATTTTCCCTATACCTTTTGCAGCTCAAAAAATTACCACGTTAAATGCAAAATTTGATTTGTCTGGTTTGTTATTGTATTTTTCATTTTTAAAAATTTTTTTGTAATTTTGTACTTTTTGTAAGTTTCTATTCTTAAATTGATCAAAATAAAAACTTTAGTTTGTCTGCTTTTAAAAAATCACAAACGCTTCCTCATATTAATTTGTCAGATTTGAGTTTGCCAGAGTTTTCCCTATACCTTTTCCAGCTCAAAAAATTACCATTTTAAATACAAAACTTGATTTGTCTGATTTGTTATTGTATTTAAAAAAATTTTTGTATTATTTTATAATTTTGTAATTTTGATAAGTATCTATTCTTAAGATGATCAAAATGAAAACTTTAGTTTGTCTACTTTTTAAAAAATCACAAATGCTTCCTCTTTTTGACTTGTCAGATTTGAGTTTACCAGAATTTTACCTATTCATTCTCCATATCAAAAAATTAGCATTTTAAATACAAAACTTGATTTGTCTCATCTGTTATTGTATTTAAAAAAATTTTTGTATTATTTTGTAATTTTCTATTTTTTGTAAATTTCTATTCTTAAATTGGCCAAAATGAAATCTTAAGTTTGTCTACTTTTTAAAAAATCACAAACGCTTCCTCTCTTTAATTTGTCAGATTTGAATTTGCCAGAATTTTACCTATTCCTTTTCCAGCTCAAAAAATTACCATTTTAAACACAAAACGTGATTTGTCTGATCTGTTATTGTATGTAAAAAAATTTTTGTATTATTTTGTAATTTTGTATTTTTTGTAAATTTCTATTGTTAAATTGGTCAAAATGAAAACATTAGTTTGTCTACTTTTTAAAAAATCACAAACGCTTCCTCTTAATAATTTGTCAGGTTTGAGTTTGCCAGAATTTTCCCTATTCCTTTTCCCGCTCAAAAAATTGCCATTTTAAACACAAAGCTTGACTTGTCTGATCTGCTATTGCATTTAAAAAATTTTTTGTATTATTTTATCATTTTGTATTTTTTGTAAATTTCTATTCTTAAATTGCTCAAAATGAAATCTTTAGTTTGTCTACTTTTTAAAAAATCACAAGCGTTTCATATGTTCAATTTGTCAGATTTGAGTTTGCCAGAATTTTCCTTATACCTTTTCCAGCTCAAAAAATTACCACTTTAAATACAAAATTTGATTTGTCTGGTTTGTTATTGTATTTAACATTTTAAAAAATTTTTTTGTAATTTTGCATTTTTTGTAAATATCAATTCTTAAATTGGTCAAAATGAAAACTTTGGTTTGTCTACTTTTTAAAAAATCACAAACGCTTCCTCTTTTTAATTTGTCAGATTTGAATTTGCCAGAATTTTCCCTATTCCTTTTCCAGCTGAAAAGATTACCATTTTAAATACAAAACTTCATTTGTCAGATCTGTTATTGTATTTAAAAAAATTTTTGTATTATTTTGTAATTTTCTATTTTTTGTAAATTTCTATTGTTAAGTTGGTCAAAATGAAAACTCTAGTTTGTCTACTTTTTAAAAAATCACAAACGCGTCCTCTTTTTGACTTGTCAGATTTGAGTTTGCCAGAATTTTCCCTACTCCTTTTCCAGCTCAAAAAATTGCCATTTTAAACACAAAACTTCACTTGTCTGATATGTTATTGTATTAAAAGAAATTTTTATATTATTTTGTAATTTTGTATTTTTTGTAAATTTCTATCCTTAAATTGATCAAAACAAAAACTTTAGTTTGTCTGCTTTTCAAAAAACCACAAACGCTTCCTCTTTTTAATTTGTCAGATTTGAGTTTGCCAGAATTTTCCATATTCCTTTTCCAGCTCAAAAAATTACCATTTTAAACCCAAAACGTGATTTGTCTGATCCGCTTTTGTATTTAAAAAATTTTTTGTGTTATTTTGTAATTTTGTATTTTATGTAAATTTCTATTCTTAAATTGATCAAAATAAAAACTTTAGTTTGTCTGCCTTTAAAAAATGACAAACGCTTCCTCTTTTTAATTTGGCAGATTTGAGTTTGTCAGAATTTTCCATATTCCTTTTCCAGCTCAAAAAATTACCATTTTAAACCCAAAACTTGATTTGTCTGATCCGTTTTTGTATTTAAAAAATTTTTTGTGTTATTTTGTAATTTTGTATTTTTTGTAAATTTCTATTGTTAAATTGGTCAAAATGAAAACTTTAGTTTGTCTACTTTTTAAAAAATCAGAAACGCTTCATCTTTTTAATTTTTCAGATTTGAATTTGCCAGAATTTTCTCTATTCCTTTTCCAGATCAAAAACTTGCATTTTAAACCCAAAACTTGATTTGTCTGAACTGCTTTTGTATTTAAAAATTTTTTGTATTATTTTGTAATTTTGTATTTTTTGTAAATTTCTATTCTTAGATTGGTCAAAATGAAAACTTTAGTATGTCTACTTTTAAAAAAATCACAAACGCTTCCAATTTTTAATTTGTCAGATTTGAATTTGCCATAATTTTCCCTATTCCTTTTCCGGCTCAAAAAATTACCATTTTAAACACAAAACTTGATTTGTCTGATCTGCTAATGTATTAAAAAAATTTTTCTTATTATTTTGTAATTTTGTATTTTTTGTAAATATCTATTCTTTAATTGGTCAAAATGAAAACTTTAGTATGTCTACTTTTTAAAAAATCACAAACGCTTCCTCTATTTAATTTGGCAGATTTGAATTTGCCAGAATTTTCCCTATTCTTTTTCCAGCTCAAATAATTATCATTTTAAACACAAAACCTGATTTGTCTGATCTGTTATTGTATTTAAAAAAATTTTGTATTATTTTGTAATTTTGTATTTTGCGTAAATTTCTATTCATAAATTTGTCAAAATGAAAACTTTAGTATCTATACTTTTTAAAAAACACAAACGCTGCCTCTTTTTAATTTTTCAGACTTGAATTTCCCAGAATTTTCTCTATTCCTTTTCCAGCTCGAAAAATTAACATTTTAAATATAAATTTGATTTGTCTGGTTTGTTATTGGATTTAAATTTTTTTGTATGATTTTTCATTTTGTATTTTTTGTAAATTTCTATCCCTAAATTTATCAAAATGAAAACTTTAGTATGTCTACTTTTTAAAAAATCACAAACGCTGCGTCTTTTTAATTTGCCAGATTTGAATTCGCCAGAATTTTCCCTATTCCTTTTCCAGATTAAAAACTTACCATTTTAAACCCAAAACATGATTTGACAGATCTGTTATTGCATTTAAAAAAAATTTTATATTATTGTGTAATTTTGTATTTTTGGTAAATTTCTATTCTTAAATTGGTCAAAATGAAAACTTTATTTTGTCAACTTTTAAAAAAATCACAAACGCTTCCTCTTCTTAATTTGTCAGATTTGAATTTGCCAGAATTTTCCCTTTTGTTTTTCCAGATCAAAAAATTATCATTTTAAACACAAAACTTGATTTGTCTGATCTGTTATTGTATTTAAAAAAAATTTTGTATTATTTTGTAATTTTGTATTTTTGGTGAATTTCTATTCTTAAATTGATCAAAATGAAAACTTTAGTATGTCTCCTTTTAAAAAAATCACAAACGCTTCCTATTTTTAATTTGTCAGATTTGAATTCGCCAGAATTTTTCTTATTCCTTTTTAGCTCAAAAAATTACCATTTTAAACCCAAAACTTGATTTTTCTGATCTGCTTTTGTATTTAAAAATTTTTTGTATTATTTTGTAATTTTATATTTTTTGTAAATATCAATTCTTAAATTGGTCAAAATGAAAACTTTGGTTTGTCTACTTTTAAAAAAATCGCTAACGGTTCGTCTTTTTAATATGTCAGATTTGAATTCTACAGAATTTTCCCTATTCCTTTTCCAGCTCAAACAATTACCATTTTAAATACAAAACTTGATTTATCTGATTTGTTATTTTATTAGAAAATTTTTTGTGTTATTTTGTAACTTTGTTCTTTTTCTAAATTTCTATTCCTAAATTGGTCAAAATGAAAACTTTGGTTTGTCTACGTTTTAAAAAATCACAAACGCTTCCTCTTTTTAATTTGTCAGATTTGAATTTGCCGGAATTTTCTCTATTGCTTTTCCAGCTCAAAAAATTATCATTTTAAACCCAAAACTTGATTTGTCTAAGCCGCTTTTGTATATAAACAATTTTTTGTATTATTTTGTAATTTTGTATTTTTTGTAAATGTCTATTCTTAAATTGGTCAAAATGAAAACTTTAGTATGTCTATTTTTAGAAAAATCACAAACGCTTCCTATTTTTAATTTGTCAGATTTGATTTTGCCAGAATTTTCCCAATTCCTTCTTTAGCTCAAAAAATTACCATTTTAAATACAAAACTTGATTTGTCTGATTTTTTATTGTAATAAAAAATTTTTTTGTATTATTTTGTAATTTTGTATTTTTGGTAAATTTCTATTCCTAAATTGGTCAAAATAAAAGCTTTATTTTGTCTACTTTTTAAAAAATCACAAACGCTTCCTCTCTTTAATTTGTCAGATTTGAATTTCCCAGAATTTTCTCTATTCCTTTTCCAGCTCGAAAAATTACCATTTTAAACACAAAACTTGATTTGTCTGATATGTTATTGTACTTAAAAAAATTTTGTTGTTATTTGTAATTTTGTATTTTTTGTAAATTTCTATTGTTAAGTTGGTCAAAATGAAAACTTTAGTTTGTCTACTTTTTAAAAAATCACAAACGCTTCGTCTTTTTAATTTTTCAGATTTGAATTTGCCAGAATTTTCTCTATTCCTTTTGCGGCTCAAAAACTTGCCATTTTAACCCCAAAACTTGATTTGTCTGATCTGCTTTTGTATTTAAAAATTTTTTGTATTATTTTGTAATTTTGTATTTTTTATAAATTTCTATTCTTAAATTGATCAAAATGAAAAATTTAGTTTGCCTATTATTTAAAAAGTGCTCTTGAAATGAGCAACATATAAATATAAGTACAAATAAAGTGGAAACAATCGAGATCGAATTCACAGCTAGTTTTGTTTTTAATTCACTTAAATTTTTCTCACTTCACTTGATTTTTTTTAATTCACTGTTAAGTTTGCCGAATTCTTCTGAATTCTTTTAAATTTCTCTAAATTCATTCCAATTTTACTGATATTAATGGAATTTCTTCCAATGCCTTTGCTTTCTTTTGAATTTTACTCGAATTGTTTTGAAGTCTCATACATTTATCCTGAATCAGTTAAAATTCACCTGGAGGCTTTATAAATTCCATCGAATTGTTTCAAATTCTTTTAAATTTTACAACTGCATGAAAATGTACATATTTAAATACCTTAAAATCATCAAAATTCTTTAAAATTCTTCGAGATATTTTCAAATGCCCTAAAACATTTTTAATTACTTGAAATCCTATTAAATTACTGAAATTAATTTAAAAATTCCTTAGAATCTATTAAAATAACCTAGAATATTTAAAATCCTTTACTATCTTTTGAAATCCCTTTTTTGGTTGAAATAAATACATAAATTTTTTTCCTAAAAGCTCTCCTGTAAAATTTTTTGAAATACCTCAAAATTTTCTATAGCTCTTGAAAATTCCTTGGAATTTAAAAAAATACTCTTAAATCTGTCGAATTCTTTAAAATCCTTCAACATTTTTTAAAGTTCTCGAAAATTAGTTATAATTTAAAATAAAACCTCAAAATCTTTGAAATTATTAAAATCTTTTTAAAATACCTTCAGATATTACCAAATCCTACAAAATCTCTCGAAATTCCACAAAAATTTCTAAATCTCTTGAAAATTCATTGGAATTTTGAAAAATACCTTAAAATAATTCAAGTTCTTTGAAATCCCTTTGAATTTTTGAAATCACTTAAAAATTTCTTAGAATCTTTTGAAATCCCTTCAAATTTTTTAAAGCTCTTGAAAGCTAGTTACAATTTAAAATAACACCCTAAAATATTTGATATTAGTCAAATCTATTGAAAATACCCTAGGATATTTAAAATCCCATAAAACTTTTTGAAATAGCTTGAAATGCCTCGAAATATGTGAAAATCTTTAAAATCCTATGAAATCTCTGAATTTTTATGAATAAATTCTTTGGAATCCTGTAAAATCGTTCCATATCTTCTCAAATTCTATCAAATTCTTCACGACAGCATGTCATTTTTTATATCCCTTGAAACCATTAAAATCCTTGGAAACTCCTTGAAATTTTCAGAAATACTCTAAAATATTTCCACCCCGTTGAACTACTTTCAGCTTATTGAAATCTATTTAGAATTCTTCGAAATATTTTAGAATACCCGAAAATATATCAATTTCTTTGAAATATTTTGAAATCCCTTGAAATTTTCCAAAGATTTTCAAAATTACTTAAAATTTTTCAAAATACCCTAAAATCTTGAAAATCATATAAAATCATTTCAAGTTATTGAAATCTATTAAAAATACCCGAAGAAATTTTAAATCCTGTAACACTTTTTTAAATCGCTTGAGGTTCTTTAAGGCCTTTGAAAATTATGGAATTTATAAAAATATCGTAAATTCTTCGAAATTCCTTCCAATGATTAAAATCAATTAAAAATTTCCTGGAATCCTTCAAAATATTCTAAAATCTTTTAAATTCTTGGACCCCTTTGGAAATTTCTTTAAATATTTGAACATCGTTGAGATCCTAAGAAATCCATCAATTCTTGTGAATACATTCTTTGAAATCTCTTAAAATATTATAAAATTCAATGGAATCTGACATTTTCTAAAATCCTGGAAAATGTATTAAAATAAATTGAGAGGCTTTAAATCCTTTAAAATCATTGAAATCTTGTAGAATACCTTTGAATCTTTTAAAACGTCCAAAAACTTACAGATCTTATAAAATTTTCACAAAATATGTTTTTAAATTCCTTAAAAACATTCAAATTCTTATAAATTCCTTCATAATTTTCAAATCTCTTGAAAATGTCTTTAAACCTTTTTAAATGCATTGATATATTTTAAATCTTCTGAAATCTTTTGGAATCTCTTAAACTGGTTTAAAACGCCACAAACATTCTTCGAATCCCTTGTAATCATTCAAATCCTTGGAAATTCCTTGAAAATTTTTTAATCTCTTGATAATGCATTGGAAACTTAAAATACCCTAAAATATTTTAAATCCTTTAAAATCCCTTGAAACTTTTTAAAGCTTTTGAAAATTCCTTGAAATTTTTAAAAATACCTTAAAATCCTTTGGAATCCTTTGGAACCACTCCAAATGACTGGAATCTATTAAAAATTTCTTGAAATTTCTTAAAATACCCTACAATGTTTCAAATTCTTTTAAATCTTTTGGCATCCTTTGGAACTTTTTAAAACTGTTGAAAATTCCTTAGAATTTTTTTAAAATACTCTAAAATCTTTAAAATACTTCAATATCTCTTAAAATGATTGAAATCTATTTAGAAGTTTAGGAATATTTTGAAATATACTATGATATTTCAAAATAATTGAAGGATGTAATTTGAGAAAAAAAGTAACCAAAAGTGACTGTGTGACAGCTCTGATTATTCTTGAAAGTTACTTAAAGTACTCTTACAGAAATTCCCTGACTATTGCAATTTTTATTTGAAAATCCCTGATATTTCCCTGATTTTCGGGTTTTCCCTTAACTGCGAACAACCTGTTAAAACAACACAAAGTTTAATTCAGTGTCATTAAATAAAAATGAAATCTCAAAATTTTTGTTTGCAGAATTTAATTATGGTCGTCAATAAAATGTCTACATAATTAAAACTGTAGACGTTTCCGGAATAATTCTAACTTCCTAAAATGTTTCTACGCTGTTCTCAATATTGCACGTAAATTAATTAAAGAGTTGTGCCTTTTGTGTCTGGAGACTTTTCTAGCCAAGCAAACCCTATTGTAAAGTCTTCCAATTAAAATTACTTTCGTCGAGGCGAAATTCAAGCTTCTTTTTTAAGGGTGATGGCAATATGATGAAAATGAACAAACGTGTAAAGGAAATAACGTGGTTATCATAAATAGTGGTTCGGAATTTTACTTAGAAATTTTCACTTTTTCTCAGAATCCTTATTTCCCATTGTCATTTTTAACAAAAGTATTTACCGAATAGAAAAATAAAAGTGAAAGAAGTATTTTTTGAAAAGCAGGTTTCTCGTGAATTTTCAAGAGTACATAACATTCTTACCATTGAAAAGTCGATCTGGGTCACCGCTGAATTGGGAATTTCAATACGCACAAATATATATTCTGAGCTACCAACCACCTCAGCCACCTCGATGTCAGTTATAGTTTAACCGCAATGGGACATATTATTTAAAAAAAGTAAACTGAAAAGTTTTCTACGTAATCCGGAAATTTTATTTTGATGCCACTTCTAAAAACTTCCATAATATTTTTACAATTTTAATTTACGGCATAGAACTCGATCTTAAGAACTACTGTCACTCATAATACAAATTACGTAGCAAGAAAAGTTGTTATCTCCGGGGAAAATTCTTTTGAATAAAATATGTTTCACTGGGGTGGTGCACAAATTTTTCTCATTGTACAATTCTGATGTCACAAGTCACGAGCATTATAAATGGTTCTAAGAAAGCCCATTAGAAATTCCAAAAGGGCCATTAAGCAACATACAATTGCACTCTTAAACGCAAGCCTTACATTTTTCCTTTCAAACAACTATAGATCGAAGGAGGGCTGTGAAAACGTAACCCAGAACGGATGGCTTTTACTGGCAATGCAATTCTATAACCGGATAATTTGTCGCAATCGATAATGTCATTGATCCTAAAGAGCTTTTAAATTGACAGTCTAGAATTTCGCCTCTTTCTTCTCTATGTCTGGACAAAATCTGCTTTAGGATTTTTTCCTTGAAAACAAATTTTTACTTTCAAAATCAAATGTTATTTTTAGTGCTCATAGAGATAGTTTAAATCAGTTTTTATTACGCTATTGTAAATTTCGGGAAGCTTTAGATAGATTTTTAGTTTTTTAATTGAAAGTGTTTTCAAGCCTAAAATCATATTTCAACTCATACAATTTAATAAAGAATTTTACATTAATAATCTGGGAATTGTTCTTATTTTACACTATCATTAATTCCAAATCACGAAATTTGCATAGAATTTTTTCTATTAATAATACTAGTTTTTCAAAAAGTTTATCGGTCAAACAAAATATTTTAACAATAAGAATTGATTCTGTTATGCCGGACAATAATTATAGTGTTACACTTAGTCTCAGAATCTCTCAACGACGAAATATATTGTTTTTTAGATGATATTAGGCGACACGTATATTTCCGATTTAACAAAAAAATCTATATTTTCTAAACTAATTTATAATTTTTTAATATTGCAAAAAATAAAGAAGATGGAGTTTTGCAGAAAATCTACTGTGTTTCTTCTTCAAATATTGAAAAACAAGAAGATTTTCTGAAAAGCCCACCTTTTTTATTTTTTGCAATATTTTTTTTATGTTCTTGCTTAAGGAAGGCGTCCTATCAGCTGTATGCGGGCTAATCGATTTTATAAACCAGGAGAATTTTTTTCTGAAAATAAAATCATTGAACTTTTCTTGTAAACATTGCAAGATATTATAGAGGAGCAAGAGGAATTTTTTGTAGAACTTTTTTATATGCGCAAACTCTTTTTTTTAATTTGTGTTTATCTATCCTTCGTTGTTTCGGAGAAAATGCGAAAATTATAATCAAGAAGAAAAACTCTCCTCGCCATAAAATATACGAATACTTCCCCAGCATAAAAATTACAGGCTGTATTCCTTATAGAAGACCAAATTACCAAAACAAATTGACAAGAATTATAAGTGTAGGTTTTTTGGAAAACCTGATTTTTATTTTTTCAAACAAATCTTCACTTCAGAAAAACATGACAAAATTAAATTTTTTAAGAGCAAGTAGAGCAACCAACACTATGAAGTTTCTTAAAGGAACTTCAACAATTTTTTAAATTGCTAAAATGGCGTAACTGACATTTATAAAAATTTTTTTTTAATTTTTTTTTAATGTACGTTATTTTTGTAATTTAAGAAATGTTTTGAGTTTTTATAAGGAATTTTAAAAGTGTAGATTGCACTACAAACTACCGCAAAGAAAATTAAATTGTGTCAATTTGTTCCCAAGAGACAACTTTTAAATCAAAATATTCATGGATTTTTTCATAATTGACCTAAATATTCAAGTAGATCTAAGTTCATGGAAAAAGTTTTTTTCTCGAAATTCAAAACTGTATAGTTATATTAAAATTTCTCATACATACGTCTATAGTTTTAAATTATACCATTTTTAATAATGCTACATTTTTTGAGTTTCCTAATTATTTTCATATATTTAAACCAATGTGGGAATATTCATTTGGACAAGAAGAAAAGAACTCAAAATATTTCGAAATTTGAAAATATCTTATGTTTTCCGTTAGGATAGCAATTTTTTACATTCAGAAACTGAAGAAAATTATTCCTGTTAAGAATTTGAATTATTTTCATATGCTTCAATCCAATTTAATTTTCACTTTTTTTAGTAAAATTAAAAAAGTATGTTGAAGAAACTTATATAGTACTTGGAAATCCAAAAAAAATCAAATAAAGAAAAAACTAAACAAATGACCTATTCAAAAGTCTTTTCTAAATCTAAAAAGATGTTTTATCGTTTCATCAGTTCTCATTTAAAAAGTAAGTAAGCATACAATTTTTTAAATAAATGAATGGACAAATACTTTTAAATAAATAGAAATAATTTAAATCAGACATTTTTTCGTTTTCTTCTGCTTATTCACAGTAAAAAAAGGGCACAAGAAAATTGCCTATAATTTTTTTCCTCGTAAAACAAATTAAGAAAAAGCAGCAAATATTGTTTTTAGAAGAAATTAGCAATCCCTCGGAAAATTTTGAAAGCGTTGAAAATTAATAAAGTGATAAAACTATTTAGAGAAAATCTTTTTTGATTTTTCATAATTTACATAAATATTCATGTAGGCCTAATATCATGGAAAAAATTGTTTGAAAAAAAGATGCTTGTTTCATATTTTACCTGCGAAAACGATATATTTGAGACCCAAACAATTCCTTGAATATCACCAGGTTTATAGTGCCCGATTTCATGTGAAATAGTTCTATTCTATTTCAAATTGAAGTGCTTGAAGATACAACAATTTTTTATTCAAAATCTTCAATACTCGACTTTTTGAAATTGGAATAAATTTAATTTCAAATCTCCCATTATTCAATTTTGATGAAAGAACTCAATCAGGTCATTTTTCTTCTTTATAAATGGACTCGCATTTCTTGGCAAAATTATGCATGGCTTCAGGTATTGATTATAATTCTGAACAAAATTAAAGAAGGTGACATAACGATAAAATATGATCATATAAAAAGGAGGGTGTAAAGATGGTGAAAAAGTATTACAAAATATTTTAATCATTATCATCTAAGTATTTTTTTATCAATGGGATTACAGTTTTAGATCTACTAGTGTTGAACCAAAATGGTTTTAATCTATAGCTGTGATTTTTTTTTAGCTGAACATTAACAGTATTTGGGTTTAAGTCTAGTTGATCGAAAACTGTCATTCCATCAACAAAAACCTATTTCACTACGCTAATCAATAACATAACATCAAATCTCAATTCTTAAATGACAATTTCTAAAAAAAAAACTTGTCCAGTTTGTTTTTAAAGTTTAGGTCCGATTTCCATGTTCGGTATTTCGATCAAATAAGCCAGTGGCCTATAATAATTTATTCATATGAGTCAGCGAAGCAAAAATAATATTCGAAATTTATTCAAGTGCCACTAATCCTTCCGAAGTCGAAGAAACGTTATTATCGGAAGAATTTGAGCAAAAGTTTTCTGTAATAGAGATCCTGAATACTCCTTCTGGAATACTCATTGCTGAAATTGGTATGGATGCATTTTCATTAGTTGGCGAACCAAACATGAGCGCAGAAATAGATAGGAATACACTTATCAGTTATCACCACGTGGGATTTGCGAAAACAGGTCAGCATATCAAAACCTTCATCCACTTTGCATAGAAGTGGCCCACTCCTTTTATGACGAAATTTTTCTCTCCTAAAAAAAAACATGAATATTAATGAACGCCCGAAAATATCAATTAATTTAAATAAAATTTCATTACAAGATTAGCCAAATTATTAACGATGAAACCGATTTTTCGGACCTGCCTTTAAAATGACTCTTCTACTAAGAAAGTCTTTCAAAAACTCTTTATCGATTT
>JAWWEA010000113.1:27024225-27035966 GCA_035222095.1 Andricus quercuspetiolicola | reverse complement strand
TTCCATTTTTGGTTAAAAATTGATCTTTTTTAGTTCAAGATTCAACTATTTGGTCGAAAAGTTATCTTTTTTAGTTGAAAGTTCAACTGTTTGTTTGAAAATTTCTGTAATTTATTGAAAAATTGTCTTTTTTGGTAGAGAATTAATCTTCTTGCTTGAAAATTTATGATCCCAGTTGAAAATTAAACTTCTGCGTTAAAACTTAAACTCTTTTATTAAAAATTCATCTTTTTGCTTGAAAATTCTTCTATTCGAGTTAAAGATTCATCATTTTAGAATGAATACTTATACTTGAAAAGTAAGGAATTTGATCAAATAAAAATTTGTTTTCATTATTGTTAAAATGCATGCACCTTTGGGACAAATTCATAAATGATTAATTATTTTCTTAGTGTTATTTATTTCAAAACTTCTTAAAAATAACACATTAGTTACTTTCTCAAATAAAAAAAAACTGTTATTTCATTTTGCATATTAATAGTACTATATTTGCACATTTAGATATTTACACAGACGGAAAAAACATATTATTTATAATAAGCTTGGAATTTTTTCTAGTGTTTCAGTAGCGATCCTGATGACAAAAAACTTCTGTTTCATGAAAAAAGCTTAAGACTTACGAAAAATAATTATTTTAACAATAGATTTTGTAATTTATTTAAAAAACATTTTTTTTACTTATTTTTTTTTTAAATTTTAATGTTTCATGACTTATTTCTTCAGGGAAAACATTCCCTACAACTCTACAGTGTTCAATTACGGAAATAAGTAAATAATCTTTAAAAATGTTTATTTTTTAAACAAATATTTTCCTTTTAAAAGAAATGTCTTAACTCTTTCAGCCATAGAAAAATTTACTTTGGAAATTGGAGATAAAAATCAGATATCTGATTTTTGGCACAACTACCACAATATATGTCTTGTTTGCAAGTTTTTATTCTGTGTCTAATTTACTTGTATATGAATTTGTCGTATTTATTAGATTCTGATTTTTCTTCTTGAGCTTCTATTATTTTATGGGTTGTGAAATTGTAGCTACGTAGTAAATTAAATTGTTTGCGCTTCGTTGTTATTGCCAAAGAAAATAATTTTCAGGGTGGCCGTTAGACCGGAAAAAAAACGGGAAATGACAGTAAATTTTTTTTTTTACCTGGAATTTTACTTAAAAAATGTTCCATTTTAGGTCTTCATTTTTGGGCGTAAATTTTCAATTTAAAGAATTTGAGAATGCAATTTTGAAGACTAAAATAATTAAAAGCGTATTAAAAATTGAACAATAATTGATTTTACAAGACGATTCTGAATCTTTTCAAAGTTAAGCAATTGGCAGATTTTAATGTTAAAAATGGAACAGTTTCCATTTGAAAGCCTTAGTAGTTAAACAAAAATTGAAAGGTCCGATTGAAATTTTGTAAACTATTTTCAATCTGAAAATAATTTGAAATTAATGAATTCCTAATTAAACCCTTTTGTTCAATTTCAAATCCTATTCAAATAAAATATTAATTATTATTAATAAAATATTTATATATAAATAAAATGTTTCTGCTTAAAATAGGGACAAATAAAAAATTCCGAGAAATAAAATTCCCGAAACATTAAAATCCCGAGAGTTTATAATATTAACGAATTTGAAAATTTCAAATAATAGAAAGTTGCTGAAATTAAATTAATGACATAAAATATCCGACACTGTAAAATTCCCGAAACTAGAAAATTCCCGAATTTAAACAATTAAAAAAAAAAGTTTTTTAATGAATATTAGGAAGGACCGAAAAATTCCACAAAATAAAATTCCCGAAAAATGAAATGTTCGAAGTACAAAATTATAAAATTCACGAAGTATAAAAGTCCGGAATTGGAAAATTCCCGAACATTTTATAGTATTGCCGAATTGGAAAATTCTCGAGTAATAAAATTGTCGGCGCTTTAAAAAATATTACCAAATTTGAAAATTTCCGACATGAAATTGCCGAATCATAAAATATTGACATTAAAATTATAAAATTCCCGAATTTAAACAACTAAAAAATTGTTTTTCAATGAATATTATTTATTTGTTAAAAATATAATAATGAAACATTTTTATCAGAAAAATTTTTTTAAATGTTTTTAAAAATTATTTTTTGAATACTGCATCATTGAATTTTTTAATAAATAATTAATATTTATTGAAAAAAATGTTATCGTTTAAATTCTGGTATTTTATGATTCAGGAATTTTCTAGTTCCGGAAATTTCACAATATCGGATATTTATTATTTTATTTTATATATTTATTTTATTATATCGTATAAATTTTATTTTTTTCGGGATTTTTCAGTCGTCCCTTAAATTATTCCATTTTTAACCGATTCAATTTGAAATATTTTAATTGAAAAAAGTACAATTTTTTAATGTTGAACAATATTTGAATGTGCATTTAAAATTATCAATTTATAAAAAAAGCAATTAATAATTTGAGCCGACTTATAATAAAAATAATTTAACTTCTAATTCAAAAAGATTTCAGGTAAAAAAAATCAATCTTGTAATTTGTAATGTTTTTAACTTAACATTTCTTAAAATTATATAGTCTTCAAAATTTACAAATTTATTGATTCGTTCTTCAATTGCGAGCATTGAAAATGATAGCGTATCGTAGATTTATATTTTAATCATGTTCAAGTGAAAAAATGTTCAACTTCGTAAGCTCGAATTTTTTAATTTCAATGACCGAAAGCAATTTTTATGATCCGGGAAAAAACCGGGAATTTTTTACTCGATCAAAACGGCCACCCTGAATTTTTAAATCGAATTTTAATAGTTAGTTCATATTTATTATTCCATATTTATGATTTTACGTTTATCTTTTAACTAACAAATCCAACTTTCACATTCCTTCTTAATAGACTGTTACTATATTATTTGTAAATTTTGTACAGATTTTTTTTTAGTCTAGGAAGATTTATTATTGTCAAATTATGTTATTGTACATAGTAAAATATTTACTAGAAAATTATGCAACAAATATTTCTGGATCTACACTGCCAGTTAAGAAGTTAAACTTTCAGAGTAAAAAAGAAAAAAAAACTTTTTTTTGAAACTCACTCAAAGTTATGAAAAATGTTATTAAATTATTATTAATTAAACAAACTATAATGTTCAAAACCGAGTACTCTTAGTGCTACAGTTTTTTTGTTGTCAAATAGAAATTAAAAAAAAAATTGTTTGCTGGTAGCGTAGATTTCAATGATCCTTCCATTGTACATTTTTTTCCGTCCGTAGAATAAAAAATAAATATCATTTTAATTATCATTTTTCGTTTTATGATTTAATTTATTCCTTCCTTCACAATTTTTTTAAAATCTGTTTTTGCCTATAATATTAATGTTTTTTAATTTTAAATATATAACAATGTTGTATATTTGCTGCAGGATGTTTATTAACGTCTCGCAGAAGAATGGAGTGGGATATAGAGAAGAAACAAAATCTTAAACTATCTAGCTTACTGGAAAACAAGACAGGAAGAAGATTCAAATTTTTTGACAAGAGGCCAAATACAAGAGATTTTAGCAAATTAAACACGGAACCGGAAACATCAGAAGATGAACAACATCCAGAGAATAGTTTAACTAAAATTATTTAATGGCAATAAATTTAAATTAGGTATAAGCTCTAATTCTACAGGAAACTCAGAATTTAAGTTAACATCCAATAGGGTACTCCATGAAATTCTGTTTTTTTTTAAATTTTGTAAAACATTTAATCGAAAATTTCTTGCCTTTAGTAAGAAAATGAACCCCTTATTTTTGAAGGATTAAAATATATAAATAAGGAGATCAAATTCATCCATAACAAATTTTAATTATAAAACTTTTCGGAAATATTACTTACCTTACTGAGAACAATTTCTATTTTAAGAAATTTAAGCAATTAAAAAATAGTATTTTCAGAAAATTAAAAAATCGTTAATAAAAATTTCGAATAAATATTTATTTTGAAAACTTATGTTTTTAAGTTCATCTAAATATGATTTTCCTGAGATTTTTGAGAAAATTCAAAAATATTTTTGAAGATTTCAGATATTTAAAATCAAAATTTCAACGAAAAAATTAATTTTTAACCAAAATATTGTTATTTTAATTAAACAGTTGATTTCAAATAAAAAAGACAAGTTTTCAACGAAAATGGATTTTTCAGTCAAGAAAGAAAAATCCGTCTTGGTTGAAAATTCGTCTTTTTTAGTTGAAATTAACTGCTTTTGATTAAAAATAGGATATTAAGTAAACTCAAAAAAAAAATTACTTTTTAAGATTATTAGTTTTTAAGGTTATATACATATAATTTTGCTATGATTCTTGAGAAAATTCAAACAGATCTTTGAAGATTTCAGGTATGTCGAAAAAGCATCTAGAAAGTTCTTTTATTTTACAGTATTTTGCACAATTTTAGGAGAAATTCGAGTCAGTTTAAAAAATATTTATGACTCGAAAATTTTTCAAGAAATTTCAAAATATTTTTAAATTTTCCGAAATCTTTCCTAAATATCTTTTGAACTGAATCCAATTATTTCTAAAATTTTTTTAAATATTTGAAAATTAAAACAATTGCCTTAAAACTTCCCAGATTCTTTTTTGATAATTTTGGAAATCTTTTGAAATGTTTTAAAATCATTTGAAATTTTTCCAGGAATCCTAAGAAAAAATTTTCATTATCTTAAAACCTTTAAAAAAAAACTCAAAAATTTTATTTCGAAATCTTCAAAGATCTAGATATTGATTAAAATTTTTTTTATTCTTCTAATTTTAAATTATTTTTGAAACGTTCTCAAAACTTCTAAATATCCCTTATAATGATTTGAATTTCTCCTGAAACTTTTAAAAATATTTCAAAATGTAAAAAATTGCCTTAAACTCACTCGAATTTTGTTCTAAAATTTTATAATCTTGCAAAATTAAAAAATATAAAGTAAAAAATTAATCTTGAAACCGTTCAAAATGTTTGAAAAGCTGCAATATTTTATTTGAAAATCCTCACTATGAAAAAATTACCTTAAAATCTTCCAGATTCTTCTGTGACAATGTTGAAAATCTTCTTAAATCTTAAACTTTTTAAAAAAAATCTCTTGAATTTAATTTTTCAAATTAAAAAATCATTTTATGTTTTCCCAGGAATCTTTTTTAAAAAAAAATATTCTCTTAAAACATTTCCAAATTCTTAACAAGCGTATAAATTTTTTGTTTGGAGTCTTTAAAACCTGCTGATTTAATTTTTTTAAATTGATTTAAGTTTTAAATGATTTTTGAATCTGTTCAAAACTACAGATTGATTAACATTTTTTAAAATCTTTTCTGATGTTAAATTATTTTTGAAATGTTTTCCAAACTTGAAATATCTCTTAAAATGATTCGAATTTTTCCTAAAATTTTTTAAAAATTCTTCAAAATGAAAAAATTACCTTAAAATCTTTCAGATTCTTTTTTGACAATTTTGAAAAGCTTTGCAAATGTTAAAATTTTGTTCAAATAACCTTTTAAAATTAATTTTTCAAAATACAAAATTATTTTGTATTTTCCTGGGATATTAAAAAAAAGTATTCTCTTGAAACGTTCCAAAATTCTTATAAATCGTCTCAATTTTTTGTTTGAAATCTTTAAAAATTCACGTTTAAAATTTTTTGAAATCCTAATTTTTAAATATTCCTTGAACTTATTCAATTTTTTTCTGAAATTTTATAATCATGTAAAATTTAAAATTTTTGCTTTAAAATCTTATGCGTACTCTTTTTCGAAATTTTAGGGAATCATTTGAAATCTTGAAATAAATCAAAATAATATATAATATCATATATGAAGTGTGGACAAATAATGTGTTTATTTAAAGTGGTTATATAATATAATAATTATAATTTAATAAATAATAATATAAAATCTTGAAATAAAATTGAAATCTTTTTAAAATTTCTTTTAAAATTAATTGTTCAAAATCTTGAAAAAAATTTATTCATTTACTTCAGGACGTTCCAATTATTAAAAAACTTTTTTTTTAATTTTCTGTTAGTTATGGATTAATAGTTTAAAATGTAAAAGCTTTTTGAAAAATATATTAGTCAGCAAGTCAAAAATGTTTTTTTTTAAATTAAATATAAAAAATAAGGTACCGCAAACTTTCCTTTTACAAGAATTTATTAATTTTTAGACAAAATATTTTTAATGTTAAAAAAAATGTTTCTTTAATTTTTTCCCAGGAGTAGAAATAATTGTCAGTAAAGTAGGTAATATTTCATGAAAGTTTCATAATTTGAAAAAAATTTTAGAGATGTATTTGATTTTTATTTTCAACTTTATCTATTGTACGAAGTGGAATAGGTAAAATTATAGAAATTAAAATTGAAGAACTTTAAATAGTAGAATTATCGTTTTAAAAACCTTCATAGCAAACCTCTAAGTATTTTTTAAAAAAACCTGGCAAAAATAGTCAAAAAAAATTATTTCATGAGGCACCTAATGTCCAATTTTCTAAGTCATTCCTAGTCAATTCAAAATCATTCTGTAATGATTATTTCTTACATATCTTACATGCCATAGTATCACATTAGGCCACGTCTGACAATTTTATTATAAAATAGACAATTAACATTAATTGAAGAAAGTTTGACTGTTAATTTGACATTGGCAAGATGGATATAATAGTTAAAAAGAAATATAAGAAAAAAATTGCATTGATTGTAATTTGTAACTTGAAAAAAAAAATTATTATAAATTGCTTTTATGTGATAAGATCAAAATACTATATAGACTATAACTGGTTGCCTAAAAATTATTTTAATAGTTGTTATAATAATTTATGCCAAAAACTCATCATGTTTCAGAACTAAAAATTATAATTGATAGAAGATAGAAAAAGTCAGAAATATCAAAGAATTTAAATAATTTTAAATAATTGCATAATCATGTCTTTAAAAGTAATTCCATCACTTCATATTTAAATTATACGTAAATAAAAATATTTATTGTTTTCGAGATATAAACTTTCATCTTTTTTATGAAATTTCTACAAAGTTTTAGAAATCTATCTCTAAAAATTTCATGTTGAAAATAGAATTTATATTAACGAAGAATCTTATGCGAGACGTTAGTGAAAAGATAATATATATAAGTGTATTTTTATTATCGAAACACTATATGTCTAAAAATATTCTTGAATTTAAGAAAAATATGTATAAGTTTCAGGATCAAAAATTTTCGAATTCCACGAAAATTAAATTTTAAATCAAATTCATATAAATGTGCTAATATCAGTGTGTAAGAAAAAGATAAGATACGCTGAAAAGTAAATGAGTATTTTAATTAACCTTCTACTGAGTGAGTTGAATTCAGTAAGTTAATTGAATTAATAAATAAAAACTACCTTTTTTTATTCAATAATAATTAAATTAAATCAATTACTGTTTTTTTCATCAGCAGAAATATTTTTTCAGTACATGTAAAAAAATGGAAAGTATTATTCATCAGTTCAGTATTAATAGTTATAAATGAGCTTGAAACGCTAGTGCATAAAAATAGTAGAAAAAAAAAGAAATGAAAATATATGGTACAATGGATGTCTAAGTGGAAAAAGAATTGTTGCAATTTATAGAATATAATTAATATCTCTTAATATATTGTAAAAAAATAATTGCTATTCTATACTTTAAAATTTTCTACTTTCTTTTTTTTAATTAACTATTGTTCTTCCAAAGTGGAAATTTTTTCACTGCTTTGCGTAGCATCTGAAGTATTAGATTTTCTTTTTAGATTGTGAAATTAGTAGTATACCTAGGCGGGTTCTGACCGACGGTTCTGTTTGGAGCTAAACGAGAGTAAACTAGAGCCTGGTCATTTATCGATATACAAGGAACTACCGAATTTATCGACTAAGGATAATCTAAATTCCTGCTTTACCGACTGAGGGCAATACAAATTTCTACATTACCGTCGACCGATTTTGTAGGTTTCTACTAGGCATCCCATTGATGTTGGTTAGAAAGTAATCTTGCTAATTGAATATACTAACTGTTTAATGTCGATTGAGAAGGGATCTACCTTGTCGATTGGTGGCATCTTAGTACGGCCACGAACCATTACCGTCTGTAGATAAATGACCAGTCGCTGGCTTACCGTCGTGTAGCTCAAAACAGAACCCGCGTAGGTATACTACTAAAGTGGAGTGAAGTATTTTTTATGTAAAATATAACTCATTTGATTCACACAAATTATCTCAAACGTACAAATATAATTTTAAGGTAAAATTATTTATTTCTGAATGATTTATGATTTAACTTAGATTTTAGAACAAAAGTCTTCTTTGTTTGAGTTTTTGGAATTTGAGAATATTTTGGAAATGTGAATTATGGATGGAGAAATAAATAATTTGTTAGGTTAAGAGAATATTTTATTTATGAACACTATGCCGTTCTGATTTATTGGATTTTCCACTTTTATCAGATAATATTATCCGAATAAAAAATGTTTTTCTTGAAAGATGCTCTCTAGTGCGGGTTACAATAATTTTTTTAATATTAAAAATTTTTAATAGCAAAATTTTATTTGTTGTTTCAAGCAGAATTTTATGTTTAAGTGTTAAATCAGAATAATAAATCTGAACAGTAAGTTAGTGTTATATTCGTAGTGAGTGTTCAGTGAATAAATATACTGAATTGGAAGATTTTAATGTAAATAAATGTATTTCAAAATAACAAAATATATGAAGCGTGTATATTTTGAATAAAAGTAAGTGTTTGTATTACTGCCACCGCATTCTATCTCAACAAACAAATTTCATTTACACTACCTTAGTTAATTTTATAATTTAGTCTTTATTTAAAAATATAAATCCTATATTTTATAAAAAATTCTTCAAAATAATTGTAATTACTTCTAAATTACTTAAATATTAAACTATTATTTGAAAAATTATTTGATACCATATTAAATTGATCTAATGATAAAGATTTAGAATTTCTGAACATTATTAATATTATTATTATTATCATATTTTATATATATATCATTGTTATTAATTTTATTATCAGAGCTTCTAAACATTATTGATAAAATGGAAAATTTTAATCGTAAAGCTTTTTTAGTATTGGGAAATAATTCTATACTTAACATTTTGAAACCACACTCTATTTTGATAATAATGATAATAAAGCATTTTAAAATTTGTAAAGATTTTAAAAAATTGAAATAAAATGTAGCCTTTTAAAGAAGTTTGAAGGTTTTAAGATAATAATTTTTTTTCCTAAAATTACAGGGGAAATTCAAATTGATTTTATGAAATTATTTTAAAATATTTTTAAACGGTACGGAAAAGAATTTAGAAGATTTTCAAGTCAAATTTTTCCATTTTCGCAAGATTATAAAATTTTAGGAAAAAAAACGAATAATTTTAAGAGACACATATTCAAAGTTTTGAAAAGGTACAAAGATAATTTTAAACTGAAGAAGATTTCAACAAATTAAAAAAAAAAAATGATGATTTCAAACCAAAAGCTTAGAATCTTTCTAAGAATTTTGAAAGATTTCAAGAGAAAAAAAAAATTTCTACAGATTTCTGGGAAAATGTTTAATTATTCTCTATTTCGCAAAATTTTTATTTAAAAGAATATTCAAAAAGATTTTAAAACATTCCAGAAGATTTCTAAAATTATGGAAAAAGAATCTGGAAGATTTTAGGTCAATTTTTTTAATTTTGTAAAATTTTTTTAAAATCTTAGGAAAAATTCCAATCATTTTAAAAGATATTTAGAGTTTTTGAAAAGATTTTAAAAATAATCAAAAATATCGAAAGATTAAAAAAATCTTGAAACAAAGTGTAGATTTTTAAAGATTTCGAAATAAAATTTTCAGAGCTTTTCAAAGAATTTGAAAGATTTTGAGAGAGAAAAAATGTCTTAAGATTCTTGGGAATATTTAAAGTGATACTTTATTTTGAAAAATTAATTTGAAGAAAAAATTCTAAAATATTGTAAAACATTCAAAAAGATTCCTAAAATTATAAAAAACGAATCCAGAAGATTCTAAGACAATTTTAGGAACAATTCCAGACAGTTTAAATGATATTCAGGAATATTTTAAGAGTTTCGAAAAGATTAAAAATGTTTTAAAACGATAAAAGTTTTTCGAAAATTTATAAAATATTCTTAAATTTTTTCCAAACGTCAAAAAGGCCTAAATATCTCTTGAAGTGACAAAAATTCATCTTAAAATTTAGTAAAATCCTGAAAAATAAAAAAAAATTCTTAGAAATTTTCTAGATACTTTTTCGACTTATCTGAAGTCTTCAAAAATCTTTCTGAATTTTATCGAGATACCTAGAAAAATTATATTTATTTAACTTTAAATCAAACAAACAGAAAAACTTCAAAAATAAATAGTTATTCGAAATTTTCATTTTATCCTAAATATTATTTTTCCCTTTAGTATGTAATTTTCCTAAAAAGTTTTTTTCTTTATTGACCAAAAAATGCTTTTTGGTTGAAAATTCGTTTTTTTTTGGAAAATTAATCTTTTTTGTCAGAAATTTAATCTATTTTCATTAAAGTTACAACTTATTGATTCAAAGTTAGGATCTTTTTTAGTTTTAATATAAACAATTATATTAGTCCTTGAGAATTGATATTTTTTTGGTTGAAAATTCTACATATTGGTTAAAAGTTAAAATAATTTGTTAAGAATTCACTTGTTTGGCTGAAAATTTAGAATTTTTGTTAAAAAATCACTTCTTTTGTTTGAGAATTAACTATTTTGTTAAAAATTAGTCTATTTAGTAGAAAATTAATCTTCTTGGTTGAAAATTCACCTTTCTGGTTAAAGATTCCACTATTTTCTTGAAAATTTGTTTTTTTAGGTGAATTCAACTATTTTTGTTAAAAAAATTAAAATAATTATTTATTAAAATATTAACTATAACATTTTTTGTTGAGAATTGATATTTTTTGTATGAAAAGTCAACTACTTGGTTAAAAAGTCATTTTTTGGCTGAAGATTCATAATGTTAGTTGAAAATTCGTCTCTTTTGCCAGAAAATTATCCTCTTTGTAGAAAATCCATATTTTATGATTTAAAAACTAAACTGCTTTGCAGAAAATTCATCTCTTTTGCTAAATATTTAATCTTTTTTGGTTAAAATACAACTGACTTAAGATTAATCTTTTTTAGCTGATGACTCAATTAGTTTGTTGAAAATTTATATTTTTTGGATAAATTGAACTGTTTTTAATGAATAGTAGAATTCTTTTTGGATTAAAATATCAACTGTTACATTTTTCGTCGAGAATTCATTTTTTTTTGTTGAAAATTTAACTGTTTGGTTGAAGATTAAATTTTTTGTTGAAATTTTGATTTCAAATATCTGAAAATGTTTAATAATCTTTTTGAAAATTATATTTTTATATAATCTTAAAAAATAAACAAATAAGTCTAAAAAATTTATCTATTATTAATAATATTATCAGTTTAGTCAAAACCAGCCTAGAAAATAATATACTAATAAATTAATCTGATAAATTCAATCTAGTACGATGGCTCCCATCCACGTATGGATGAGTCAAGCGCTGCTTAACTTCGGTGATCAAACAAGAAGCCTTAAAAAATTCCATCTGTCCAAACGGACACATACATTTTTCCAAATAAGGTATTTTCCAGGATGTTTATTTCCTACCATTGAAAATACATTATTTAAGAAAATCTCTAAATATTCAGAATAAAATGATGT
>JAWWEA010000113.1:26873155-26885048 GCA_035222095.1 Andricus quercuspetiolicola | reverse complement strand
CTCACTTTCAAAAAGCATTAGTAAGTACAATGGCGTCCGGCAAGGAGCATTTCAGACACTGCATTCTTTTTGCATTCCAAATGAAAAATCAACATCGATGTAAAATCTTTGGAACCACTTTGTACACGTTTTATGTATCACCGCAGCTTCTCCTAGTGATGACCAAATCATTTCGATCACCTCAGCTGCATTTTTTTCAATTTTAATTCAAAGAGAATGCAATGTCTCGAATTTTCCTTACCGGACAACATCGTATACAGTAATGATTTTTGAGGTTGAGTCCGCAAGACCGCGCGAAGAATTCAAGTTTGGCCAAGAGTTACAAGACATGAAAGTAAAGGCACCGAATTGATTTGTAAACCCAATAATATTGTCAGGAACTGATTGGAAAAGATAATAAAAAAAGGCGGGTATATGAACCAAAATTTCTGTACGAATAGAATTTTTTTCGTACGAATATAGACACTGCTATAGGAAATCCCTTAAGACACAATTCACAAATCTGCTGCAAATCACTTAACAAACAATCCACAAGACACAATCTGAAAGGGGTGCCTTTATTCAAAGGACCAATTTAAATCACCATCCATTTTTTTTTTTTTTTCATTGCCGATTATATGATTGAGTATTAATCAAAGGCTCTGATGAGAACCAAATCCGGTGCATTTTGAATCTGAACTTACCAGAAATGCCATGAATGGAACCGCCGGCGGAGATATTATTGAGCATGCCTCCCCAGGAGCTTAGCTCCTGTGCCCCGTCTGGCTGTCTATCGCAGCTCCTAAACTTAAAATCCCTCTCAAATTTTCGTAAAATTTTGCTTCCTCGTAACACCCAGAAAATGGAAAAACTCTCACTGGCGCCAAAAAAACGATTTCGAAAGCGATTCAAAAAGTACAATCGGTCCGAGTCGCGGTTACACCGGCCCGCGCCTCGCGAAGGCAAACAGCGAACTGCTTGGCTGCCATATCCGGGATCCCCTCCACCGAATTTTACACCCCCACTCTCAATTTTACTCGCTCGCATCCACCTCTAACACCACCACCCAGTCCTATTCCCCACTCGTGGGCGTGATATTAAATCGCTTCTATACTTGGGGTTTGGCTCTTTGCAGGACCGTATCAGAACCTCAACATTCCCTGCTTAATTTTTTGATACAGTGCAAAATTCATGGGGTTTTCCTAAAAAGATTTTCGGAATTAATAAAAAAGTAAGTTTTCATTTCAGAAACAAAAGAAACAGAGAAAAATACTGCTGCGAAGTACTATGGACGTATTCACTACACAGTAAAAAAAAAGGATCAATTTTGTTGCTGAGCATTTTGCTCCAACGATCATATGACTCTCGAGATCATAATGATCTGTTCATTCGGATCACTTTGATCTTCTTTTTGGGTCATTTTTTAGACTAAACAAAATGGCCGCCAATGTTTGGTGCCGATGTCATAACGACATAACCTAAAAATTTTATCTAAGCGCACGCAAGTGACAATTATACTTAAGAGAGGATATTTTCCAATATCAGATTTCGTTAATTTTTTAACGTTTCAAGTACACTGCACGATCAGAAACCATAAAAAGATCGAATATGAGCTAACGTACTCTAAGAACATCGACCATCTTTGTTTGACTTGATACATGATCCCGAATCAGATCATTATTCTCTCAAAAGTCGATCATTCATTTCGATCGATCAAAATGCTCTTGATTTCGGTATCATTTTGGTTGCATATCAAAATGATATTGATTTTGGTATCATTTTGAACATTTTTTTTACTGTGAAGTTCACCAGCTCCCCTTACTTTTAAAATGCTTTCAACAAAACATTCTAGCTTAATGAACCAAATCTTTTGATTTAATCTAGTGAAGTTCTTTCTTAGATTATTTGGTAGATACAACCATAACATTTTGTAAGCCAATCAAATATTTTCTAAAATCAACAAAACGATTCAACTAAAAACTTTGATTGATTCAAGCAAACAAATTTGGTCAACTAAACGAAAATTTTATTCATGTAAGCAAAATATATTCTGAAATCAACCAAATTCGGTGAACAAAACGATTTTGTTGCATGAAGACAACATTTTTTTCCGCACGGAAAGGGCCGCACACCACTGGTTGATGCTCAGACAAACAGCCTTGCGAAACAGAAAGTGAAAGCATCAGCAGTTGATGTGTGGACACTAACTTTTAATATTCGCACATCAATTTTCAATGTCTCGCTCATCGGCCACTGATGTGCTCACGCTTCAGGCGAAAAACATGAACCATTGATGTGGCGCGCAACGATCGATGTGAATTTGCCTTTAAGCTGATATCAACTAATTGAGAAATCAATGGATCAGAAGGGAATAAAATATTTGGAATTGGAAAGTACACATTGTAATGAATTTATTCACATTCACTGATTTCGCGATCATTTTTTTTCTTACGAGGTGCGCAATTATTTTAAATTGTGATGTATGTTAAACGAACCTCACTCACGTTTCATCAGATCGATTGACTGCCGCAAATCCCACTTTTTTGAAAAAGTATTCACTTCTTCCGGTTAATTTATTTCATTGACGGCAGCAGTAATACTTTTTTACTGCAATTTTTCACTTGTACTTTACGTTGACTCAAAGTTGCTGTGAAAGATGCGAATCACAAATGATCATCAGCTACTATCAGCAGATGATAAAGTTTTTATGGCAGAGTCAATCGAAGACTTGAAAAGAATGTTGAGCAGACTGAATACTAGCATGATGCACGTGGGCCTTAAAATTAACGTTGATCACATGACGATAAGAAATTGAGATAGATAGGCGTATAGACAAGGGTGAAAAGGTTATGAGCAGGGTAGATATATTGTCAGATGTAAAAATATATCAGGTAGATCTAAAATGGCAATATATAATTCGATATCTACACCCATTGTGCTGTACGAAAGTCTACTTTAGGCACGGTAATTTATTTTTGTTGTTCAAAAAATTGACTTTAAAAAAAACCGTTAAACTTAGTAATCTCACGCTATACCAATAAGAGTACATTGTTGGGCCTGCTCCGAAACTTCTGACATATTTTGGACACTAGCGTAATTAAAATTTACGAAATTAGCTTGCTGAAAAGGAAACACAGTAACTTTTGTAGTAAATGTACTAAATTTTTATCAAAATATAGAAATGGTATCTAAAAATTGCAAAAAGTTTCCCAAAACTCCTCGCTTCTCGATGGTGGTTGTGCTCATGGACGGCAATGCACTGCAAAAGGTTGTGTCGAATTATAACGATGCAATAAACTTATCTTTTTCGATGAAGCGTTAAAAGGATTCGAAATTTGTACGAGAAGAAGAAACAAAAAAAAGTGTTGAAATTGTGTGTAAAGACAACGGCCTAGAAGCTCGGTTGATGAGCGAATTACCTTTTCAATAAAGTAGTTACAAGATACTGCGATCATCTGCCTCGTAATTGAACTTAGATTATATAACATGCTCAATGAATAAAATTTATTTATATTAGCTTCACTAATATATTCTTATTATTAATATTGTCAGCGCAAATATAGACTATATATTTCATTTACAAATTAAGGAACTGATAACATTATTTCGTATGTTGAAATTTTCAGTCACAGTAATTAAAAATCACTAAATTGTAACAGAATTTTCTCAAACATGTGACTGAAGCTTTATGCAGTTACCGTTGCTGAAATTTCTGTTCCCATTTAGAGAAATTTAGAAACGGTTTCTGCATAAAGTTCTACTGATACATCTCTGAAAATTTCTACAAAAATTTATAACAGTGTACATGCATTCATGACACTTTAAACAAATATGATGTGGAAATAATGACAGAAATGTTTACCGACACCAAAATAATTAACGATATGTTTTCCCAGCTTTAGTTCTTGACTATCACGTAATTTTTTCATGCGTTGGTGTTCACGCTAACAACATGAAATTCTAGACGTAATACTCAAACACATAAAGCCTATTTACAAAGTGACAGGTACAGTTTTGGCTACTGTAACACAAACTGACACGCGCGACAACCAGTGAGTGGCATCGGTTCTAAACGGAATACCTGCCATACTGCTAACGCGGCTGGCTCATAGAGGAAATGAAGATCACCATCTACATTTTAATTTTAACATCTTCAATTTATTTCGATTCTGTTGGTAAGTGTAATTTGGTTGACCAAACGTTCAATTTTTCTACTTATAACCACTTTTTGTGACTAGCGACTCTTGTCCTGTGATGTTTTCAACCTTCTGGGAGTTTTTGGAAATAGAATTTTTTATCTGTTTTACAGAAAAAAATATTGAGTCAGAGATAGATCTAATCAATCTTTTATCGTTGCGAAATATGAAATACTTATATATAACCTCATGTTCTAATATTTACCCTTCTATCACTTATACGCTAAGAGAGCCATATGGTTGCAATGTTTCCTATATTTAACTCCGTTGTAGGTTTTTCAAAATATACATGTACAAATTCGACTTTTGGTTTTGGTGATCTACCCCCACCCCCATTTGCTTGTTTTCCCTAGAAAGAATTTCCATATTTCTTTTTTTTCAAATTGGTTAGAATTGAGCCTTGCTCTAGAGCTTTTTGAATTAACGTGGGGTCTGGAACGGAAGAAGATATTGCATAAATGAAGTTAGAATTCTTACCCAATCGCGATCTTTCACTAAAATTTGCCAACTGCCAAAGCCTCTTATAAAAAGTGGTCTTATTGAGATTTTGGACAATGAGAATTTAGACAAGAAACGTATGTCCAAGTCGCCTTAAGTATTTGGTTTTAAATCAAGGGTAACCCTAGAGAGTATGAAAATATAAAACTAAGAGATCAAGCAATGTTTTTGTGATAGATAACAATTTTACACGTTGTTAAAGGTCGCCTAAAAGTACACGTGACTTCGGTAAAATAAGAATAATTCAAAAGCTTTTCAAAAAATATGTAGATAAGTTCATATATGGTAAAAATGAGTATTTTCACGATTTACTTTTTTTTAAGTTATTGTTTCAAAGCTTCCTCTCATTTCATAGTATGATAAATTAATAAAGAAACCCGAATGAAAAATGTTGCCTTGGTCAAGCATGGGTCAAGAATAGGTCAAAAAAGGTTAAAGATTGTGCAAGGATGGGACAAGTATGGATCGTTCGTGGTTGAACCATTGCTTGTGGCCACGATCCATGCTAAACTTAAATCATTAGTCTAAAACTAAATTCGATGGTTTCCAAGGTTAATCTTCCTTAAAAACAACAACAGGGAGTTCCGCCATAACTAAAACCTTACCAGTTCTCTCTTTTTATCGTTTCAACAAAATGAACCTAGTTTTAATCGCTTTTTTAAACTAAAATTCATAATTGCTTCTGAACGTAAAAACTGTACACATCACTTCAAAGGTAAGTTTTAGAAATGTATTAAGATTGGTTCGAATCAATATTTCATAGTTGAATAATATTTTGCAGCCCAAGGTTCGATTGGTGGATAAAACACATTCTTTAGACTTTACCCCGAAAATTTCTAATTCTAAACAACAAATGGAAGACAAAATTTTCATTGTGCAAAATTTTGTGATTCCCGACTTCATAACGTGAACCACTAGGCTGACCTTGTCCAATTTCACTTTACACACTCTTGATAATACTATTTTGCAAAAACGACTTTTTTGTTTGCACCTACATCATTCAGGTCGTTTCTTATTGCTCGTTGGCCTATCAATCACAAGAAGGACTCAAATTCGGTTTCTTCCCTACGGAGGTGAAGTGATGACGTATCGAAAATTAAGTAAATAGGTCTGAAATTGGTTACTTTTGAAGCGCTATACAGGCGTCGAACGTTGAACTTTCAGACAGGGCGTTATGAAAAAAATATTTGCAATTTTAATCCAGGCTTGCATTCTCCTCCCCGTAATGACCTTAGCAGGGTAAATGTGAATATAGATTTCCAATTTTAACTCCAGCTTTTACTTTTCTTATTCTTTGATGTGAATGAGCATGACCGAAGCTAGAAAAAGCTTTGCAATTTTTATCCATGCTTGCCCCATTCCTCCTCTGAGAATGGCACCATCAGGGTGAATATAAGTATAGGTTTCCAATTTCCACTCCAGCTTTTCTCCTTCTCAACATTCGACTTGAATTATCATTACCGTACCTGGAAAATCCTTTGCAATTTTCATCCAGGCTTGTCCCATTCTTTTCCTTCGACAGGCGTCAGAAGGGTGAAGAAGGATATCCATTTCCAGTTTCCACTCTAGCTTTTTCCCTTCTCATTATTTGACTTGAATTAGCGTTGTGGAAACTAGAAAGAGCTTCGCAATTCTGACCCAGGCATGTCCCATTCCTCCCCTTAGAATGGTATCAGCAGGGTTAACGATGGATGTAGGCTTGCAATTTCAATTTCAAGTTTTCCCCTTCTCATTGACTGTGTATAAATTTTCTCTAAATTTGTAATCGATAACCTCAACTGTGAAAGTCACGAACGAGGTTGCAAGGCCTACAATTTGAAAGCGTTTTAAATGGCGTAAAATCCTCCTAAAGAAGACGACGTTACACTTTTCAACGCTAACCACTACCTTTTCTTTTTCTTCTCAATGTTCATTGTTCGCAGAAGAGTATTATTAAGGCCAAAGTAAATAAAAGTTTTGTCTTCAATGAGAATGTGTAATATTGATTTTCGCGAAAGAATGATTGTGGTAGTTTTTTATCGACTTTTAGATCACATATTTTTCACTGACAATTAGTATTCTGCATCCAAATATCTATAAGAAACGACCTGAAAAATATAGGTGCCAAACAAAAAAGTCGTTTTTGCAGAACAGTATTATGAAGAGTGTGTAAAGTGAAATTGGGTAAGGTCAACCTAGTGGTTCACGTTTTGAAGCCGAGATTTGCGAAATTTCGCACAATGAAAATTCTGTTTCCCATTTGTTGTTTAGAATTATAAATTTTCTGGCTTAAGTCTAAAAAATGTGTTTTATCTACCCATCGAACTTCGGGCTGCAAAATGCTATTTAAGTATGAAATATTGATTCGAACCAACTTTAATACATTTCTGGAACTTACCTTTGAAGTGATGCGTACAGTTTTGATGCTCGGAACCAGTTATGAATTTCAGTTCGAAAAAGCCCTTAAAACTGGATTCATATTGGCGAAATGATAAAAAGAGAGAATTAGTAAGGTTTTAGTCAAAGCAGAACACCCTATTGTTGTTTTTAAGGAATACTAGCCTTGGAAACCATCGAATTTAATGTTAGAGTAATAATTCAAGTTTAGCATGGGTCATGGCCACAAGCAATACTTCAGCCGCGAACGATCCATACTTGCCCCATCCTTGCACAATCTTTAACAATTTTTGACCTATTTTTGACCCATGCTTAATCAAGGCAACTTTTTTTCACGAGGGGCGTTAACGAACATTTTATACAGAAATATTATGCTAAATGAGTGATCATTGTTTCCTCCCGATATCGGTGAAACAAACCTATTTCCAGTATACCCAAGTAACTGTCAGGCATTTCAGGGAAAGATCATGTGATTTAAGAGTCATTTTGTCATGTTTTTGTTTTTGCGACTTTGCGTGGAACATTTTATGTATATATCGCAATTTAACGTTGAGTTGCAGTTCCAATGAACGATTCATGGGAGCAGGAAGGCTCTGACTGGTCACAAAAACAATGCATGTCAAACCCCTAACTCCTTCAATATCGCGTGAAGGCGGGAAGACACTGTTGCGGCTTCTCACAGAAACACTGCTGGTCGGACGCTTAAACCTTTCTAAAGTCTCATGACGGCAAGAAGAAACCCTCTTGACTAATCACAGAAATATTGTTGTTAGAATGCGTATCTCTTTCCAAAACTCATGAGGGAGGGAAAGCACCCCTGTGACTCTTAGAGAAATAATGTCGATCAAACTCCTAGTTCTATCCAACATCACCTGGGGTCGCGAAACCACGCTTGTGGCTTTTCACAAAAATAATATTGGTCATACACAACCCCTTCTCAGCGTCTCGTGGGAAAGAAAAACACTTGTGACTCGTCACAGAACTTGTGCCGTTCAAACCGCAACTCCTTTTCCACGGTTGGTAGGTGGGGGAGGCGAAACACCTATGTGAGTTACTACAGAAATTATGTGCGTTGCAAAACATGTAACGTCACAGTGCACAAGCTTGAATAAATCAAACTGCCACCTCTGTAGCATGCTTTTCTCAGTGTTAGTATTCAAAACAAATAATGCATCCATATCTATTTGCTCTTACAGAATTAAGTTCGCAAGGTAACACACCTAGACGTTCTTGGCACCCGCGGCCGTTCTGACGCTTAATGTGGGGCTGGCGCCAAAATATCCATCGTTCTCCGAGTGAGTACCATTGTTTTTCAAGCATCTTGTTACAGATACTTTGCACACCAAGAAAATAAACTCTTTGCAGTTACGTTATTTAAAGAAGTCACTTCAAGTTCTCTAAAAAAAAATACTACTATAAATTTTTCTCCTCGCACCCGTCAATTTTTGTAATTTACAAAAAGTAAGAACACCTAAAATAAAATGTGCCTACGCTATGTTTCAAGATGTGAGCAATAATACGTTTTAATATAATAGACAAAAAATCCTTGGAGTTATTTACACTTTATACCTGTAACAATTAATTATAATAATCTCGCAATAACTTCTATCTAGTCAATGTCACGCTTTATTAGTACACGTTAGATTAAAATCTCATGAAATTCTCTTTAAAATCAAGTTTTTCTGGCATGGAAACTTTTTATCATTGATTTTCCTGTTATTAATTTCGGACATTCAATTAAAAAAAGTGAATTTTAAAGAGCGTGATGCAAAATTTTAGTTGAATACAGTAAAATAAATAAGATTTGTTTTCTATCCAAAACGATGAATTTCTAACAAAATACGTGAATTTTTAAAAAACTTTTGAAGGTTTAAATTATAAAGGAAAATTCAAACCTAATTCGACCCGTTGCATTTTTGCATTTAAAAAAGTTAATTTTTAAACAAAATAAAAAACTAACTTCGCATAACATAGCTATTTTCGACAAAAAGATGAACCTTCCGACAAACAGATTAATTTTCTACCAAAAAAGAAGAATATCCAACTACAACGGATCAATTTTCAATTCAAAATAACATTTTTGAATCAAAAATGGAACAGCAACAGTTCAAGTGAAGAATTATTATCTCAAAAAAGAAAAACTAATTTTTAACAAAGTAGTTAAATTTTCATTCAAATAGATAAATTTTAAGTCTTAATCTTTACCAAAGGTGTTCAACTTACAACTGAATAGTTGGATTTGCAACACAAAATGTGCTTTTTTAATCAAGAAGAATAATTTCTTACAAAACAAGACGAATTTTCAACTGCTTGTCTGCTCTACATTGTTGAGGCGATTTTTCAGAAATGTAATCCTTTGATTCAAAAAATGTCGAAACTATGAACATCTTTGCAGCGTAAAATGTCCTCACATGCTTTGCTGATACCTTTTTTTAGAACGTGGACAGTGAATTATATTTGTTCGATAGACTTGGTTCTGCCCAGATCATTTTTGAAAATTTATTACAGATTTTACAGAAAATCTTACATATGATTCGAGAACGTGTAATATGATTCACAGTTTCTTTAATTGAAGTCTGGGCAGAGATAATGTTGAACCAACAAAAATGATTTTACCTTAAGACCACGTTCACAGTATATCGCAAGAGATTCTTGATCAAGGATTTTCTATTCCGCGTCGGAGTATATACCACGAAACAAATTATACCATGTAAGATACTATTTCATAATCCACTCACAGTTTGAATAAAGATTTCAGCAAAATAGACTTTTGTTTACGCAACGTTATCTCTACCGTGTCTTCAATTATAGCGAGAAAATTCTAGTAAATTCAATGTTAATGACACAATTTTTCTTATTTACTTACAATTCTTCGAAACTAACAGCACTTTTAATACTTGAAAACTTATATAAAAATGCCATTCTTAATGTTCAGGAGTAAGAAAAATGTATCGTTTTTGTGTATGATGATGCTGAGAAAAATTGAGGATATAAGATATCAGTAATCAATGAGAAAAAAACATTTTTTTTATTAATATTGCATTATTAGAATTTAGATAATTGCTTCTGAAAACCAAAACTTACTACAGATGGTTAATTTTCGCTTGCTTCATTGGAAATTTCAGCTTCTATTTACATTTTGAAGCCTTTTCTTTTTGTTAAAACTTTAATTATTTTGTTGAAATTTTTCCTAGATAATCTTTTTAACTGAAGATTCAAGTACTGCATGTTTGGTTGAAAGTTTATCTTCTTGAGTTAAGAGTTAAGGATGCATGCATTTAGTTTGAAATTATTCTTTTTTTTGGTAGAAAATTAATCTGTTTGGGTAGAAATTGATCTTCATTTATTTAAAAGAGCATTTCTTTTGTTCAAAATTAGTTTTTTGAATTAAAAATTAATGTTTGTTAACTGAAAATATGAGAATACCATTTTTTTCTGAAGATTCATCATTTTAGTTCAGAATTTACTATTTGGCTTAAAAATCTCACTATTTTGTTGAAAATTTCTGTTTTCTTTGGGTAAAAAAGAAATTTTTTAACTGAAAATGTAGGTATTCTATTTCTACTAGAAAATCAATCTTTCTTAGTTGAAAATTCACTTATTTTGTTGAAAATCGTCTCTTTTGGGTTGAAAATTTATATTTGTGGGTCGCAAATTCAATTTTTTTATTAAAAAATCATATTTTCGGTCCAAAAACTCAATTGTTTTGCAGGAGTTCGTATTTTTGCTTGAAAATTCAACACTTTGGATGAGATACTTTTTGTTATTGACTAAAAAATCTTCCCTGAATGAAAATTCAAGAATTTTACTGAAAATTCCCTTTTTTGGTTCAAAAATTGGTTCGTTTTGGGTCAGGATTCAACTTATTTGTTGAAAATTCATATTTTTTGTTGAAATTCTTCTATTTCCGATTAAAAGTTGAAATATCTTGTCATGAAAATATCAACTATTACACTTTTTTTAAAAATTCATTTCTTTCATTGAAAATTAATCGTTTTACTTGAAAATTAATTCTTTCAATTGAAAATGTAATTCTTCCATTTTTTGTTCGAAATTTACATTTTTATCTTACATAATTTGTGGATGAACTCTTATAAAATTCTGTATGAATTATGTATGATTTAAGATCGAATTGGTCTTTCGCTGAATAACAAACGGATATTATTCTTCAACAACATCCTCTTAATTCTCAGCAAGCTACTATGTTACCATCAAGTCTAATTCTTTGTTATTAATGAGAGAAAGACTTGAAAGATAAAGAATATAACTTTGATGTTTTTTAACTGATTCTATCTTGCAATCTATAACATATATTGCCAACTGTAATAGTTCTGAAGGTTATGTGGGTCGTCTTTCTAGTCCGTTGCAGATCATGCCTTTTGTTGAAATTGTATTACTTTACGACTTCATTGCTAGATTTATTATTGATTAATTATTTATTCTATTTCTATTCTATTTTCAAAAACATGCAAGATACAAATAGTTTTCGACATTACATAATGTAAGATAGACATCTTATTTAAAATATTATATGCCTCTATAATAGATGCTTGCAATATTGGATTAAATAATTCGATTGTTCTGTTATTATTTTTCTATTATTATTTGTTCTGTTATTATTCTATTATTCTATTATTATTATATTAATATTGAAAAAACCAACCAATTTCCTCTCACAGCATTAGGTTCGCAGTCCGGAAGTCCCAGAGGGACTCCTAGTATTTCTGATGATCCTCTCGGAGATAATCGTATTATCGATCCACATCATTATTATCAAAACTGGATTCTTCCTGCAAATGCGTTTGTTCAAGTGGTAACACAAACAACTCAACGCCTGTACCGCT
>JAWWEA010000113.1:26501205-26511564 GCA_035222095.1 Andricus quercuspetiolicola | reverse complement strand
CAAAATTGAAATCTTTTTTGGTTTACCTATCCGAAATTATAATATTTTTTAGTTGAAACCTCAACTATTACTATTTTTGTTGAGAATTCATCTTTTTTGGTTATATTTGACTGTTTTTTATTTAAAATTAAAATAATTTTTTTGTTGAAATGTTAACTATTATATTTTTCAACATTTTATTTCAATATTTATTATTATTTATTTTACTTTATAACGTGTAATATATTATATTTGTCGTTCAGAATGAATTATTTTTTATTGAAAATGCATCAATTAAAGATTTATCATTTTATTAGAACATTTGACTAATTTGTTAAAAAATTAATTGTTAAAAAAACAGCTATTTTATCAAACTTTCAAACTTTTGGTCGGAAATTCAATTGTTTTATTGAAAAATCGTCTTTTTGAAAGAAAATTTCTCCTTTTGGATTGGCAATCCAAGTGCTTGATTTCAAAGTCTTTTTTGTTTAGAAATTCGAACAATTGGTGGAAAATTTATCGCTGCAGGTTGAAAATTCAATTATTTGGTCACAAATTCAACTATTTTGTTTAAGATTAATGATTGTAGGAATAAAGTGCAACTGTAGTCTAAAATCATTTATTTTTTTAAATTTTACTATTTGTTCGAAAAATCATCTCCTATGGTTGAAAATTCGTCTTTTTTAGTTTAAAAGTCAGTTCTTCCCAAAAAAGATCGACTTTTTATCTCGCAAATTCAACACTTTCCTCGAAAATTCATCTTTTTTGCAAGAAAATTAATCCTTTTTGGTTAAAAATTCAACAATTTTGTAAAAAATGCATGTATTTCTACGTAAGTGTTTCATATTGGATTGAAAATGTTACCTGCACGCTATCAAAAAAAAAGATTTTCCCTTATTATTCCCCTATTTTCGTGAAAAATCACACAATTTTTTTTTTGCTAGACTAAAAGTCAAAAGCCACGTGTTTCGTTATTTAAACTAGAAATCTATAGTTACCCCCATCTGTTCTATTTTTATTATTTTTCATGGTCTGACCTATGACAATCTATGAAATAGGTTTCGTGCGTTTTTAGACATATTGCCTTATACCTGTATAGCTGCACAATAGGTGCATTCAGTGACGGGCATCGTTGAAGAATGGTGAAAAAAAATAGCAAGACAATACCACACGGTGTCAAAATACGAAGGCCATAAGGCTAATTTGGCGAATTAGGCGGTTTCATTGGTTTCCAAGTCCCCTCTTCAAAGAGCCGGAACCCTTGTTTTGTATCGTCACCGTTTTATGAAGCGCTCGCGCGCGGTGTTTGAAGTTGCCTCGAAAATGAAGGGAAAATGTTGAAACTTGAAAGTAGCTAAAATTTCTCTCCGAAACTAATTAAAGTCTAATAAATTTTATAGGCATTATAAAGCACTTTTCATATCATGAAAACCTAATGAGTTTAAATTATAAAAACTTTGTGAAGAGCAAACTAGAAAGATTAGCATGTATTATATCATAATTTTTCTCTCTTACCGATGTGCATAATTTGTTTTAATAATTTCGATTTTAATATATAATTAGATAAGTAATGAGTCGAATGATCATCTTGACCTTTGGACAGTAAAAAAGTGATAAAAACAAAAAAAAAAATATATATGTATATACAGGGTGTTTTTTTGCATATTGAGACATTGACCCCTGGGGTCGGGAGTGGGGTAAATTTAAAATTTAAAATGTGAACCTATATTTTTGATTGCAGATTCAGATTCTCCATTAAAAAATACGCTTGTTTGAGTTGTTTACGGGTTGGTTTGTTTAGGTTCGTTATGTTGCTTACATTTGTTTGGGTTGGATTTGGTATCTTGTCTACGGTCGTTTGGGTGGAATTGGGTGTCTTAGTCACTTAGTGCCTTTGATTTGGGTGGTTTGGTCGTGCTTTATACGTTCGTTCGGGTTGGATTGGTTGTGTTGCTTGCGTTCGTTCTGGTTCGCTTTGTTGATTGCGTTCATTTGCTTTGCTGTGTTGGTTGTGTGCCTTCAAGTTGGTCGCATTGGTTGTATTCGTTTGGGTCAGTGTTGTTGGTTACGTTCGTTTGGGTTTGATTAACAGTGTTGGTTGACACATCCAAATCAATCCAAGCAAATCTAATCAGCACAACCAGATCAACCCAAACGAACGTAACCAACAACACTAGCCCAAACAAACGCAACCAATACGACTAACCTAAATGCACGCAACTGGCTCAAAAAAATCAAGTGAACGCAATTATTAAAGCGAACCAAAACGAACATAACCAACACATCCAATCAAAACGAGCGCACGCAACATAACCGATCCAACCTGAATGAACATAAGCACAACCAAATTACCTAAATCAAAGAACCTACGGCAACCAATCTAACCCAAACTAACGTAACCAACGACTCTTACCTAAACTAACGCAACCAATAGGATCAATCTAAATGCACGCAACTGAGACAACAAAATCAAATGAACGCAATTAACAAAGCGAACCGAAACGAACGTAACCAACACATCTAGTCGAAACGAACGTGAGCAACAAAACCGATCCAACCCGCACGAACGTAAGCGACACAACCAAATCACCCAAACCAATTAACACACCCAATCCAACCCAAACGAACGTAACTGAGATACCAAATCCAACCCAAGCGAACGTAAGTAGTATAACAAACCTAAACAAACAAACCCGTACTAATTAACCCGAAAAGACTGACCGCTTGTTTGAAAATTCAGTTACTCTTTTAAAAGTCAAAAGTTGAACCGCTATGTTGAAAATTAATTTTTGTTGTTTTAAAATTGAACGATTTCATTGAAAATTTGTTGTTGTTTTGGTGGAAAATTAATTTCTTTAATTGGAAATTTCAATAATTGGATGAAATTGATCTTTTTTAGTTGCAAAATAATTTTTAAACTGGAAATTGAGCTATTTGCTTGAAAATTTAACTATTTTGTTTAGAATTCATGAATTCTGTTCAAAATTCATCTTTTTGGGTTGAAAATTCAACAATTTATTTGATTTTTTTTTCTTTCTTGGTTGATAAATCTTTCTTTGTTGAAAATTCAACTTTTTTTGTTTAAAATTTGTCGTTTTCTTTGAATTAAATTTTTTTTTCAAAATTTAAATATTTTTTAGTTGTAATATTAACTATCATATTTTTGGATGAAAATCCTTTTTTTGTAGAAAATTTATTTTTTAAACGAAAAATGTAACTATTTGCTTAAAAATTCAACTATTTTCTTGAAAATCCATCTTTTTTGGTAAAAAATTAATCTTCTCGGTTGGAAATTCAGCTTTTTATGTTGAACATTCAATAATTTGGTTGAATTTCTTTCTTTCTTAAGTAACAAACCTTTCTTCATTGAAAATTGAACTCTTATGTTGTAAAGTCGTTTTTATTTAGTTGAAAATCAATCTTTTTAACTGAAAATCAAACTATTTAATTGAGAATTCAACTCTTTGATTTAAAATTGATCTTTTTTGGTGAAAAATTAGTCTTCTTGTTTGAAAATTTATCTCTTTCGTTAAAAATTTAAATATTTTGTTGTAGATTTATTTGTATTCAGTTGAAAATTCATTTATTTGGTTGAAAATTCGACTCTTTGGTTAAAAATTCATTTTTTTGTTGTTGTTAAGAATTCATCATTTTAAATTGAAAAATCACCTCTTTGGTTTAAAATTGAACTATTTTGTTTAAAATTCATGAGTTCTTTGGTTGTAATATCAACTATTACATTTTTGGTTGAAAATCGTTTTTTTGTACAAAATTAATTTTTCAAATTAAAAATTTTACTATTTGATTGAGAATTTAACTATGTGGTTGAAAATTAATTTTTTGTAGAAAATTCATTTTTCAAACCAACAATTTAACTATTTGGTTGGAAATTCAACTATTTGCTTGAAAATTCAACTATTTGTTTAAAAATTCATCAATTTGATTGAACTGTTTTTTCTGTTGAAAAATGTTTTTTTGTTGAAAACTCAACCCTATTTCTCAAAATTAATTTTTTCTATTCAACTATTTGCTTGAAAATTCATCTGTGTTTGTAGAAAATTAATCTTCGCAGTTGAAAAATCATCTTTTCGCGTTGAAAATTTACAAATTTGGTTGAATTTTTTCTTTCTTGAATAAAAAATCTTTCTTTTTTTGAAAATTCATTTTTGTTGGTAGAGAATTAATCTTCTCAGTTGAAAATTTATATTTTTGTGTTGAAATTCTAGAATTCAGATGAATTCTTTTCCTTCTTGACTGAAAAACTTTTCTTTTTTGAAAATTCATCTTTGTTGGAAAAAAATTATTCTTCTCAATTAAAAATTCATCTTTTTGCGTTGGAAATTCAAGAATTTAGTTAAATTTTTTTCTTTCTTGGCTAACAAATTTACCTTTTTTAAAGCTTCAACTCTTTTGTTTAAAATTCGTCTTTTTGTTTGAATTTAATTGTTTTTCATTTAAAATTAAAATCTTTTTTGTTTCAAAAATGATCTTTTACATTTTTTGGTAAAAATTCGTTTTTTTATGTGGAAAATCATTTTGTTAAACTCAAAATTTAACTATTTCGTTTCAATCTAAACTCCTTTGTTAAAGACACCTTTTTTGGCTTAGGATTTTTAATTTTAGTTGAAAATTCCTCTCTTTCGTCGAAAATTCAACTACTCTGTTGTAAATTCGTTTTTCATTATTTGAAAATAAATTTTTTCAACTGAAAATTTACCTAATCCACTTTCAGTTGAAAATACATCTTTTTGTTTGAAAATTTAACTAATTGGTTGAAGATTAAACTCTTCTTGTTAAAAATAAATTTTTATTGAAGATTTATAATGTTAGTTGAAAATTCATCTCTTGCGTTGAAAATTCAAATATTTTGTTGTAAATTCGTTTTCATTTATGAGAAAATTGATTTCTTAAACTAAAAATTTAACGATTTGATTGAAAATCAAACTATTTCGTTAAAAATTCATTTTTTTATAGAAAATTAATCATCTTGGTTGAAAACTCAACTTTTTGCTTGAAAATTTAGATATTATGTTGAAAATTAGTATTTTTTGTAAAATTATTTTTTTACTGAAAATTTAACTATTCAATAAATTAGTGATGCATTCGAGACGATTTCGAGAAAATTCGAGATTTTATTGAAGCATGTTCAGGTGAATTTAAAACTTCATGGAGACCGATAATCTCAAATAAAAAATTTCCAGATCTCGAGTCAAAAATCTCGAAACTTCATGAGATCGAGAATCTCAAATAAAAAATTTCGAGATCTCGAGTCGAGAATCTCGAAACTTCATGAGATCAAGAATCTCAAATAAAAAATTTCTAGATCTCGAGTCGAGAATCTCGAAACTTCATGAGATCGAGAATCTCAAATAAAAAATTTCGAGATCTCGAGTCGAGAATCTCGAAACGACATGAGATCGAGAATCTCAAATAAAAAATTTCTAGATCTCTAATCGAGAATCTTGAAACTTCACGAGATCGAGAGTCTCAAATAAAAAATTTCGAGATCTCGAGTCGAGAATCTCGAAACTTTCTATTTAAGATTCTCAATCTCTGTGAAGTCTTGAGTTCAACTGAACATGTTTCAAGAAAATCTCGAATTTTCTCGAAAGCGTCTCGAATGCATCACTACCATAAATATAGTTATCGTAATGTTCATGATACTGTATAAAAAGGGGAAGAATACGTCGTTGGCTTCTGAAAAAAAAACAGATCATTCACCAGGACGAGTCTCTTTAGTTGCATTGTAAAAGTGAAATCGCTTCGTGTTTGAGATGTTATTTGTAGCACATTAGTATTGTATCGTACGATGATGGGGTCATAGCGGGGCGTTGGAGTGTTTAAGGGTGATTACACTCAACGACAGGGGTGGCTTTATTGGAGAAGGTTCTCAGCGATTCTCAACTTTTATATCAAATTCGGAAAATATATACAATATTTATCAAACAGTACACTTTGCGTCAAAATAAAATTCTTATTTAATGTCAACAATTAATTTAAATCATTTTAAGACCGAGCATAATATTTTTTTGGCTTATTTTCGTGAAAAAAAATTCGACGTCTGCGAGGAAGCGAACCTCTATCATGTCAATACCGTTCACAGTAACAGCGGCGCTATCCTGAGTTTACAATATATTATTGTAAAACTTTTCTTTCGACAGTATGAGGTCTAAAGAAATTGCATTAAACTGAGTTGAATATTTGTTTTTTTTGTTGAAAATTAATTTTGAAAATTTTTAATTTAATAATTACAGTTGAAGATTTATCATTTTTGGTTGAAAATCTATCTTTTTTGGTTGAAAATTTAAATAATTTGTTTAAAATTCACTTTTTTGGTGAAAAATTAATTTTGGTAATTAAAAATGTATCTATTCCAGTTGAAGATTCATGCTTTTAGTTGCAATTTCATCACCTTTGGTAGAGATTTCATCTCTTAGGTTGAAAATCCAACTATTTCTGGTTGGAAGATAATTCTTTTTGGTTGAAAAAACTGTTGGAAATTTTATTATTTTGTCAAAAATTCAACGATTTTACCAGGAAATTAGCGTTTTTAGTTGAGAATTGAACTATTTTCTTAAAAATTCTTCTCGTTGGGTTGAAAATTCAATTATTTTGATTGAAAATTCAACTACTTGGCTTGAAATTAATTTTTTTGCTACAAATTTAACAATTTTGTTATAAAATCATTCTTTTTGGTTAAAAATTTAACTATTTTGTTGAAAAATCATTGAATTCAACTATTTTTTATTTAAAATTAAAATATTTTTTCTTTGAAGTATCAATCATTCCATTTTTTTTCTTTTCTTTTTGAAAATTTATCTTTTTTGGTAAAATATTCAACCATTTCATTGAAAATTAAACTACTTTGTTAAAAATTAATTTTCTTATTTGGGTGAAGATTCATCATTTTAATTAAAACTTAATTTCTTTTTTTTGAAAATTTAACTATTTTGTTACAAATTCAATGTAAAAAACTAATATTCTTAGTAGAAAATTCATCTGCCTAGTTCAAAATTCAACTATTATGTTGGAATTTTTTGATGTGAAATTTTTTGTTGTAAAAAATGATTTCTTTTTTATCTACCTGGAAAAATAAATATTCCATTTTTGTTTGAAAATTGTTCTTTTTTAATTGAAAATTCCAATATTTTTCTGAATATTCGTCTTTTTCTGGTAGAAAATTAATCTTTTTTGTTGAAAATTCATTTTTTTTTGTTTTGTTCAATGATTGATAATTTTAATAGAAAATTCATTTCTTTAGTTGAACATTTAACTATTTTGTTGAAAATTCGTTTTAGGTTAGAAATTGAAACATTTTGTTGAAAATTTAGTAAATAATGAACTACGTATAAATCTACATATAAACACTTTCAGGAAGAAAAAATAATAATTGCCAGCGTTAAATCTTCGTTGTTCTTTTTTTGGTTGAAAATTGATTTTTTTAATTTAAAATTTAATGATTCCAGTTGACTATTCATCATTTTTGGTTGATAATTCTGGAGATTCATTATTTTGAAAACTGGCCTTTTTTAATTAAAAGTTGAATTACTTTGTTAAAAATGTATTATTCAGGTTGCAGATTTATCAATTTAGTTGAAGATTCATCTCTTAAGTTGAAAATTGGACTACTTAGTTATAAATTTAACTATTTGTTTAAAAATTCAACTATTAGTTAAAAATTTATCTTTCTGGTAAAAAAGTCATCTTCTTGGTTAAAAATTGATCTTTTTCTTTGAAAATTTAACTATTAAGTTGTAAGTTTGTTTTTTTTGGGGTGAAAATTATTATTTTTCTACTTTTTTGTTGGCCCTTTTTCGGTTAAATTGATCTGTTTTTGATTCACAATAAAAATATATTTTGTTTAAGCTATTGCATGTTTTTGTTGAGAATTTATCTTTTTTGGTTGAGAATTCAACTACTTTGTTGAAAATTGAAATATTTGGTTAAAACTTAATTTCTTTGGTTGAAGATTCAACTATTTTGTCAGAAATTCATCTATTTGGTTAAAGACTCAACTATTCGGTTGGAAATTCATCTTTTTTTAGAAAATTAATATTCTTGGTTGAAAATTCACCTCTTTCATTGAAAATTTAACTGCTTTGTTGTAAATTCGTTTCTATTTAGTTAAAAATAACCTTTTTTCAACAGAAAATTTAACTATTCCATTTTTAATTGAAAATTTATATTCTTTAGTTGAAAATTCTGCCTTTTTTGAAGAAACATTTTTCGTTGATCCAAGAAAGTTGTAAGCACTCTTAGAACAAAAAAAATCCAGATCCATAGAAATATATAAACCAATACATTAAATTTTCAATTTTTCTCCCACCCTAAACTTCAAAATATTCTGAGATATTCCGCGTTTTTCTTAGTTATGTATTCGAGACGATTTCGAGAAAATTCGAGATTTTCTTGAAACATGTTGAGGCGAACTCAAAACTTCACGGAGGTCGAGAATCTTAAATAAAAAATTTCGAGATCTCGAGTCAAGAATCTCGAAACGTTTTATTTGAGATTCTTGATCGTCTCGAAATCGTCTCGAATGCATCACTATTTTTTTTATACAGATGTAAATAAAATTGTGCATAAATGATTCCACAAAAGTGGATCATTTTGATTTCAAGTTGGTTATCAAAATGATAAGCAAAAATCTGAATTTATATCTTCAAATCGAATAAAATATATATATGTTGAGATAAATATTGATATTGTGAAAACGTACAGCTCATTGTAAAGATTGTGAAGATTCGTCTCGAAATATCAGAATCACTTTGCCCTTATTTCTGAATAGATGATGTACCAAATAAGAGCTAACAAATATCGTTATGAAAATGTAGTACTAGTGAGGGTGCGGGACAATCCGGGACAATCTGGGACAATTCGGGACAATTGCTCTGAATGAGAACGACTGGAGAGGATTGAATTTGGCCGACAGTTTGACAGGGTTTTGTATAAAAAGAGCGGTGAATAATAGACTTCAACCCTCTCCAAACATCTCCCTTCTCTACACATACCATGAGCAGAGTTTCGGGATCGGGAGTCTAGGCCTGCACACCCCTGCAGTATTGAGAAGAACTATGTAATCGACTCGCGATGTACCTTCGGTTACCCCTAAAAACAACTTAATCCTCATTCATATGAGCAGTCAATGGACTCTTTATTGCCATAATTATGCCCAATATATATTACTATAATTTATAAATTAGTCACATGTGACGTGGAGCGAAGAAACCAGCCTTAGCACAAAAAAAATCGATTTTCCGGTTTTGATTGATTCTGAATAATTAAGATTTCACCTGTCAAATAAAAAAATCTACTTTGATTTTCTTTTTCTCGTGAACTGATTTTCGATCCCAGGGCTCGTTTCTTCGTTCTACGTCACATATGAATAATTTATAAATTATAGAATGCCCTTAGACGGGGCTGACCGACACATGTTTCGAGACCTTTTTTCGATAAATTACACGAAGAAATTATAATTTAACATATAAAGAATTAATATTAAATAATTAAATAATCAAAATTTATATATTCAAAGTAATAACAATAATCAATTATAATTCCTTCTTGTAATTTATCGAAAAAAATCTGAAACCATGACTCGCTTAGTCCCGGTTTACGGTATTCTATAATTTATAAATTAGTCACATGTGACGTGGAACGAAGAAACCGACCTTAGGACGAAAAAACCGATTTGCCGGTTTTTCTTGATTCTGAATTATGAAGATTTTCCCTATCGAATAAAAAAATCTACATTGATCCACCATCAAAATTGAATTTTCTGGAACTTGAGCTCAAAGCACGAGGGCCCCTTTGCTATACGTGTTCGTCTTCCTTCCACTTTGATTTGCTTTTTCTCGTAAACTAATTTTCGATCCCAAGGCTCGTTTCTTCGTTCCACGTCACATATGAATAATTTATAAATTATAGAATGCCCTAAGACGGGGCTGAGCGAGTCATGTTTCCAGATTTTTTTCTCGATAAATTACACGAAGAAATTATAATTTAACGTTTAAAGCTTCAATATTAAATTAATAAATAGTCAATATATATATAAAGTAATAATAATAATCAATTGTAATTCCTTCTTATAATTTATCAAAATATGTAAAAACATGTCTCGCTTAGTCCCGGTTTACGGTATTCTATAATTTATAAATTAGTCACATGTGACGTGGAACGAAGAAACCGGCCTTAGGACGAAAAAACCGATTTGCCGGTTTTTATTGATTCTGAATAATGAAGATTACCCCTGTCAAATGAAAAAATCCACTCAGCTTTTTCTCGTAAAATGATTTTCGATAATAAGGCTCGTTTCTTCGTTCCACGTCACATATGAATAATTTATAAATTATAGAATGCCCTAAGACGGGGCTGAGCGAG
>JAWWEA010000113.1:26377638-26390098 GCA_035222095.1 Andricus quercuspetiolicola | reverse complement strand
TGCAGTTTGTTAATTCTCTTAATAAATAATTGGACCAGTTATCCACAACTTTGGATAATTTCTAACCAACATCTATACTTCATTGGATAACTACGTCAGGTGGTTTCCTCTGTATACTATTTGAATTTTTTTTCTATCTCTAGTGTCTTTCAAATTCACCATTTGTCTAATTATTGGAAAATAACCTCAAATAGAATAATCATGCTTTGTTTGCTTACACCACAAATATCATCATTATATTGTGAATTATTCTCCCCGGAAAAATAAAACATTTTGGTTTTATCCGTGCACTAAACTTTCGTATTGTGAATAGGAAACCTAATGATATACAATAAAAGAAAGCTTACGAGAAAAATAGATTGTTGTTTGATCATACTAAGGTACTAAAGTATTCAATATGCTGTAGAGAATGCACAAATCCATGCGGTATTTATGATAAATTCGATGATCTTGGATAACCTTGTTAGATGGTTTCTTCTGTATGATACTAATTGAATTTTTCCTCTATCTCTGGTGTCTTTCAGAAACAATTTTTGTCTCATCATTGAAAAATCATCTCAAATGGATTTATTAGGCTTTGCTTGCTTATCCCACAAATATCATCATTATCTCGTGAACTATTGCTTGCGGAAAAGGAAACCATTTTGGCTTTATCGGTGCACCAAACTTTCGTATTGCGAATAGAAAACATGATATACAGTAAAAGAAAGAAAACGAAAAAAATAGATTGTCGAAACTTTACTTATTTGTCCAAGACTTTAGGATAGCCAGGAATTTCTACAAATTTTGTATAACGTTTGTTACAAGGTTCAAGATAATCCTCGAAGTAATGAAAACAGTCTGCGAATTATTCTATTACTCTCAGAATAGTGAACAGATATTTTGAAATTCATGAAATAAGTTACGAATGCAAGAAAATGTGTTCTACATTTTAATTTTCTTTAAACGAAAAAGGTATTTTACTTCAGTTGAATAAATATTGTTCAGAGGCAAAAAAAGTCGTACCTCGACTCCCGGAAATAATTTCTATGGTGATATTTCTTTGCAATAATCCTGAAAATTATTGAGTGAAAGAAATAATTTTTTGGTAACTGAGAACCTAGTTTCTTTAAATCTGTTTCTTAAATTCTAAGACATATTTCATCAGTTCAATGAAATCTGTTCTCTGAATTGATAAATAAGTATTTAAAATAGGTTATTGTTCCATGTGGATGTCAAGTAATTTAGATTTCTTCGAGTAAAAGAAATATTTCTTTCAGATAAAGATTTATTCATCGAAAATAAAGAATCATTCATCAAACATGGGGGCTACAAAACTTGTGTAAGGTCGTGTTTCATCAGAAATTTCTGAATGTTCTTAAATGTTAAATACTTGTATTTGACAATAGCACAACTCGGTTACAATGTTAGAGCACAGGGTGGGATACTTTCCGGACAGACCTCGTGTAAATCCACACAGAATTTGAAACAAAATAGGTTCCCCATTTTAGATCACTGTACAAATTGATGAAGTCACAGCTCGGAAGGGTGCAAATATAGAAGATGAAAATTGTGTAACAAACATGTAAATAATTAAAATAAATCCCTACTCAGTGGTAACAATTTTCATTAATTCGTTAAAGTCAAGCGGCGCTCAAGAGTTATTTTGAAATCGTTAAAGCACGATTCAAATTCGCTTCAAAAGTCCCTGGATAATACTTTCACAATAGCTGCGGTGGTCTCATCAAGTGAAATCATCACGGCCAAAACTCACAGATGGCGAAGCTTTCTGTGTGAAGTCTACCCCGCATTCAGTACGATAATCCACTTCCATTTTGACAGGGAATTTCGTTAGTGCGTTATGAAACTCATTAATCCGACAGATACTGCCAAACGATCCGGGGCCATCACAAACTACGATACAAGAGCAATACTCGTCAACAAATTAAAAAAAAGTATAATTATGCTGATTTTTCCCATTAAAACATTGAATGGATTCCGCTTCATATTTTTGATGACAAAGCTGCATCTCTTTTTTGTTATTTAAAAGAGTTTAGCAATTTGTTAATACTCTTAATTTTTTATGAGATTTATTTCAAAATTCATTTTCTCCTGAATGAAAATCGCTATTATAGTTATTTGACTCACAGTGACATTATTTAACAAAAAGATAATAAAATAAAAATTGAAATGTTTACGAGAAGATTATCTTCAGGATGTTACGAGGGGGAAACAATTTCAAAAATCCAGCGGAAGTGGATTACCCCGGTTTCTATAGAATTACCGTGGATTACCTATATGTACATAATTAGTCTGGATTACCTAAAATTACTCTGGATTGCATAGAATTACTCTGGAGTAGATAAAATCACGGTGGATTGAGCCTAAACTAGACTCACGCAAATTTTCAATAAAAAATTATTGGTTTTTAACAAAATTGTTGAATTTTTAACAAAATGTTAATACAAACAAAAAAAATAATAATGGAAAAATTTAAACAAAAGAAATGAATTTTCAACAAAAATGAATAATCTTCATCCAAAAAATTACTTTTTAACCAAATTCTTGAATTTTATTCAAAAAGGGTCGAATTTTCAAAGAAATAGTTGAATCTTCAATTAAATTGTTAAATTTTTAACTAAAAAAAAACTTTTCAGACAAAATTTGAATAGTTCAAATTTCAATTACCAAAATTAATTTTCAATTCAAAATCACGCATTTTCAACAAAAATAAAGAATCATCATTCAAAAAATGGCTATTCAACCAGATTCTTCAATTTTCTTCAAAAAGAGTCGAATTTTCAAAGAAATAGTTGGAATCTTCAATTGAACTGGTAAATTTTTAACTAAAAAATATTACTTTTTAACCAAAAATTGAATTTTTCAAATTTCAATTACCAAAATTAATTTTCAATTAAAAAAGCGCATTTTCAACCAAAATGAAGAATCATCATTAAAAAAATGCCTTTTTAACCAGATTCTGGAATTTTCTTCAAAAAGAGTCGAATTTTCGAAGAAATATTTGAATCTTCAATTAAACTGTTAAATTTTTAACTAAAAATATTACTTTTTAACCAAAAATTGAATTTTTCAAATTTCAATAAACAAAATTAATTTTCTATTAAAAAAACGCATTTTCAGCAAAAATGAAGAACCATCATTCAAAAAACGGCTTTTTAACCAGATTCTTGAATTTTCATCCAAAAGAGTCGAATTTTCAAAGAAATAGTTGAATCTTGAATTGAACTGGTAAATTTTTAACTGAAAAATATTACTTTTACACCAAAAATTGAATAGTTGAAACTTCAATTAACAAAATTAATTTGCGATACAAAAAAACGAATTTTCAGCAAAAATGAAGAACCATCATTCAAAAAACGGCTTTCTAACCACATCCTTGAATTTTCTTCAAACAGAGTCGAATTCTCAAAGAAATAGTTGAATCTTCAATTAAACTATTAAATTTTTAACTAAAAAATATTAATTTTAACCAAAAATTGAAAAGTTCAAAGTTCAATTAACAAAATTAATTTTCAATACAAAAAAAAACCTTTTTAACAAAAGTGATGAATCTTTATCCAAAAAATGACCTTTTAACCACATTTTTGAATTTTCTTCAAAAAGACTCGAATTTTCAAAGAAATAGTTGAATCTTCAATTAAACTGTTGAATTTTTAACTAGAAAATATAACTTTTCAACCAACAATTTAATAGTTTGAAGTTCAATTAACAAAATTAATTTTATATTCAAAAAAACGTATTTTCAACAAAAATGAAGAATCATCCAAAATATGACTTCTTAACCAGATGCTTGAATTTTCTTCAAAAAGAGTCGAATTTTCAAAGAAATAGTTGAATCCTCAATTGAACTGTTAAATTTTTAATTAAAAAAAACACTGTCACGCCAAAAATTTAATAGTTCAAATTTCATTTAAAAAAATTAATTGTCAATACAAAAAGACGCGTTTTCAACAAGAATGAAGAATCATCATCCAAAATATGACTTTTTAACCAGATGCTTGAATTTTCTTCAAAAACACTCAAAGTTTTAAAGAAATAGTTGAATCTTCAATTAAACTGTTAAATTTTTATCTAAAAAATATTACAAATTTTTAACCATAAATCGAATAGTTCGAGTTTCAATTAACAAAATTAATTTTCAATACAAAAAAACGCCTTTTTAACAAAAGTGAAGAATCTTTATCCAAAAAAAGGACCTTTTAACCAGATTCTTGAATTTTCTTCAAAAATACTCGAATTTCCAAAGAAATAGTTGAATCCTTAATTAAACTGTTAAATTTTGTAACTAAAAATATCACTTTTTAACCAAAAATCGAATGGTTCGAATTTCAATTAACAAAATTAATTTTCAAAACAAAAAGCGCCTTCATAACAAAAGTGAAGAATCTTTATCCAAAAAGGACCTTTTAACCAGATTCTTGAATTTTCTTCAAAAAGACTCGAATTTTCAAAGAAATAGTTGAATCTTCAATTAAACTGTTAAATTTTTAACTAAAAATATCACTTTTTAACCAAAAATTGAATAGTTTAAATTTGAATTACCAAAATTAATTTTCAATACAAAAAAACGAATTTTCAACAAAAATGAAGAATCATCCAAAATATGACTTTTGACCAGATTCTTGAATTTTCTTTAAAAAGAGTCAAATTTTTAAAGAAATAGTTGAATCTTCAATTAAACTGTTAAATTTTTACCGAAAAAATAATACTTTTCAACCAAAAATTGAATAGTTCAAATTTCAATTACCAAAATTAATTTTCAATACAAAAAAAGGCATTTTCAACAAAAATGAAGAATCATCATCCAAAATATGACTTTTTAACCAGATTCTTGAATTTTCTTCAAAAAGAGTCAAATTTTTAAAGAAATAGTTGAATCTTCTAAGAAACTGTTAAAATTTTAACTGAAAAATATCACTTTTTAACCAAAAATCGAATAGTTCGAATTTTAATTAACAAAATTAATTTTCAATACTTAAATGCTCAATTAAAAAAAAAATTAATTTAAAAAAAAAGACTAATTTAATTTTCCACTGATAAAGATCATTTTTCAACCAAAAAGATTAATTCTCATCTAAAATTATGAATCTAGAATCAAAAAAATAAATTTTTAACAAAGCAGTTGAACTTTTAACCAAGTTTTTAAATTGAATTTTCAATCAAAAAAACATGAATTTTGCGCGAACAAGATTAGTTTTCTACCAAAAAGACGAATTTTCAACAAAATACAAAAATTTTCATTTGCAACTAAAAAAGATTAACTTTCAACCAGAGAGACAAATTTTCAACTGAAATGATGAATCTTGTACAAAAGAATATAAATTTTTAACGAAAGACATCAATTTTCAACAATAAGAATTATTAACAAAGTAGTAAAATATTCGATAAAAAAAATTGAATTTTCAACACAAAAATGTAAACTCCAGTATTAGTACCAAAAGAAAATTCAATTTTAGACAAAAAACATTTGATATTTCAACCAAAGCAAAATTTAAATTTTATACCAAAAACAGTTGAATTCTACCATAGGGGACGATTCATCTGATTTTTTTTAAAAACATATTTTCTCTCAAAAAAGAAAAATTTTCACCGAAAAACGTTAAATTCCAACAAAAAACTTAAATTTTTAACTCTAAAGGTCAATTTTTAACAACAAAAATATTTTTATTTTAAAACAAAAATAGAAGATATTTCAACCAGAAAATGTTTCAATTTTTAATAAAAAAATAAAACAGTGGAATTCGACCAAGAAAAGGAATTTTCAACAAAATAGTTGAATCCTCAACCAAATAGTTGACTTTTTAACTAAAAAAATCAATTTTCTAAACTGAAAAAGAGCATTTTTCAAAAAACAACAAAAAGTTTTAATTTACAGCTAAAAGAATTGATTTTCTAACAAGAAAACTAATCTTTAACTAAAATGATGAATCTTTAACCAAAAAAATTCTACAAATAAAAAATAAAGACAAATGTACATAATCATTTTGAATGATATGTAACCAGTAATTTTCACAAATTAAATTCTTCAAAATTTAACAATTTGGTTGATAATGCATTTTTTTATGATTTGCTTCTTTAATTGAAAATTCGTTTTCTTTTTGTTGTTGAAAAATAAATATTGGCATGGATGCAAAATTGAACAAATTCACGTTTATTTGAAAAATTATGTTTTTTACTTGAAAATTGAACTATTTAAGGGAAGATTCATCTTACTTGATTCGAAATTAACTCCTTTTTTCGAAATGTCATTTAATTATTTTGTTAAAAAGTCGTCCTTTAGATTGAAAATTCATCTTTTTTGATAGGAAAATCATTTTTCTTGGTTAAAAATGAATTTTTTGTTGAAAATGTAAATATATTCTAAAAAATTCATCTTTTTCGTTTAAAAATTCCCATCTTTTGGTAAAAAAAACCTACTTTGGTGAAAATAAAACTATTTTTAAAAAAGTAATCTTTTTCGTTCAAAAATTCAACCATTTTGTTGAAAATGCAATTAAATTTTTGCATAAATTAATTATTGTAACTCAAAATTTAATTATTACATATCTGGTTGAAAATTTGTATCTTTTAGTCGAAAATTCATGTATTTTGTTGAAAATTTATCTTTTTTAATAGAAAATTAATCTTCTTGGTTGAAAATTAATATTTTTTGTTGAAAATTCAACTACTTGGTTGAAAGGTGAAACTCTTTTGTGGAAAATTCATTTTTGCGGTTTAAGATTCATGGTTTTAGTTAAAAATTCATTTCTTCAATTAAAAATGTATATTTTTTGTTAAAAATTCATGTTTTTGATTGGGGATTAAAATTTTTTCTTGAAATTTTTATTTTTTCGTTAAAAATTCACTTTTTTTGTTGCCGAAAAATAATTGTTTAAACGTAAAATTTTAAAATTACAGTTTTAATTAGAATATTATCTTTCCTAGTTGAAAATTCAACTATTTGATTAAAATTTCAACAGTTTTGTAGAAAATTCGTTCGTTTGGCATTAAAATTTATCAGTTTTGTTGAATATGTATTTTTTAAAGATTCACCTATTTGATTTGCAAATTTAGTCTGAATGAGTTAAAAATTATCTTTTTTTGTTGAAAGTTAAAATATTTAATGGCAAATGCATCTTCCTTGATTTTAAATTAACTTTCTTTTTGAAAATTCATTTTTTTGATAGAAAAGTATTTTTTCGGTTGGAAATGAACTCTATTGTTGAAAATTCAACTATCGTCTAAAAAATTGGTCTTTTTGGATTAAAAATTCTTTTTTTTTTTGCGGAAAATCTTTTTTGGTCGAAAATTCAACTATTTTGTGGAAAATGCATTAAATTTTTCGTTTAGATTTTTTATTGTGACTCAAAATTTAATTATTTTTCTGGCTGGAAATTTATCTCTTTTAGTGAAAAATTTAACTATCTGGTTGAAAATTCATCTATTTTGTTGATAATTAATTTTTTTTTGATGGAAAATAAATCTTCTTGGTGGTTTTGTGATTTATCATTTTAGTTATAAGTGTAACTATTTTGTTAAAAATTAGTTTTTTTGGTTGAGAATTAATTTTTTCGACTTGAAATGCAACTGTTCCGCTTTTGGTTGGAAATTAGAATTTTTAGTTAAAAATTTATATTTTGAATTGAAAATTGATTTTTTCTAGTCGAAAATATAACCATTTGGTTAAAAATCCAACTATTTGAGGAAAATTAAACTATTAAGATGAAAATTAGCTTTTCGATTAATATTCCTATTTTTGGTTGAAAATTTATTCTGTGAAAGTTAAAAATTAAATTATATAGAAGAAAACTCACACATTTTGTTCAAAATTCGTCTTTTTGGTTATAAAATGAATCCTTTTCGTTGAAAATTCATGTTTTTGGTTGAGGATTAAACTATTTTCTTAAAAATTCGTCTTTTTTGTTATAAATACGTTTTCTTTCTTGTTGAAAAATAATTATATAAACTTCAAATTTAAGGATTTCATTTTAAGTTAAAAAATTATCTTGTTTTTGTTGAAACTCCGACTATTTGGTTAATAATGCAACTATTTTTCAAAAGTTTAATTATCAACTATTTTGTTAAAAATTTGTCCTTTTCGATTGAAAATTTATCTTTTTTGATAGGAACGTCATAGAAATTTCCTAATAAATAATCTTACTTCTATTTTTCAATGTTTCTAAACATTATTGATAGAAGAGGAAATTTAAATTTTATATTTTTGAAGATTTCAAAATGTGTGAAGGAAAATGTAAGACTTTAAGACAATTCTTTTAATTTTTCAGAATTTGAAAAAATTTCATATAAACTCAATTTTGTAATTGAAAGAACGCAGATTTTTCAAAAAGATTTCAAACCAAAACTTTAAAATTAATACTTTAAAACTATGAAAATTTATTTAAGGCAATTTTTTTACATTTTGAATGATTTTTCAACATTTTAAGAAAAATTCGAGTTAGCTGAAAGTATTTTTAGGAATTTGAGAGGTTTTGAATGGATTTAAAATATTTTAAAACTTGAAAGCATTTCCGAAAATTTATCAAATATTTTTTATTTCTTTCAAACTTCTACAAGTCCTAAATATCTTTTAAAAAGGCTCGAATTTTTCCTAATATTTTGTAAAATCCTGTAAAATAAAATTCTTTTTTTTAATCTTCTACATTCTTTTTTGACACACCTGAAATATTTAAAACTCTTTTCTAATCCTATCAAGAATATTATAAAATTTATATTTATATAAATTTAAAAACAAACTGATAATATTTCTCTTGTAAGTAATTTCAATATTTGTGTGACTAAACAAAAATATTTAAAAAGCATTCAGTGTTGCATCAAAATATTGTTTTATTTATTTCTATACAGCACTTCACCTTAAAAAAACCTTTTTTTATTTACAAAACGTCTCTTATGTTTTTAAACATAATATAAACAATGTTACGTAACAGCGGTGGGGCCGGGTGGGGGAGTCAACAGGAAATGTTAGGTATGTTACATGGAGGGGGGGGGGGGGGTAAAAAAAGGTCGAAAATAATTTTACGTAATATGTGAACGCTCCCTAATATTAATCTTTCATAATTAAAGCCAGGATTTTCAGGGGCACGAACTTACTTTGGAGTGAATATTGCAATTCACGATGCCGCTTAAACTTAGGTGTAACATTAAAGTTTTAGGTGAAATATGACTTCTCAGCGAATGCAGGTAATAGCATTTAATAGTCGGACACTCGGCTTTGTCTGCTTTCTTGTACGAAACGTGCTCTTTGTTTCACGGACGATTTAGGTACATGTCTTCGAGCCAGGGCTTTGAAAGCCGGAAACAGAATTCAGTGAGGAAGTATGAGAATGCAGAGTCGAGAAAGGAAAACAAGGGAAGCTGCATCTCTGAAATGCATACAGAATGATGTAAAAGTCGTGGAATTTTAACTTAGAAAGTGCAACTAAAATTTAAAAGACGTTCAAAATGAAGATAAATTCACGAAATTGTCAAGCAGTATTTTTATATATGTTCTATTTAACGTTAAACTTGAATATATTAAAAAGAGAGGAAGTTGTTGAAAGGAATATAAAAAATCTGCCCACTGCGCAGGCACATTCTTATCGCGTGCGGCTCGCTTCGTTCGCAAGATTGAGCGCGCCTAAAGCTGTCAATTGGTGATTGTGAAGTGCTTTAACGAACACATTCTCATCACGCATCTCGTGCTTCGTACTCGGTGTAGTCCAAAGTGCTAACTTTTCTACATTGAGTTCAACTCTATTATGTCAAATGTATATTATGTTTATTTCTGTACCTCAGCCTGAGAATGCTTATTGAGATATTGCAAAATAATGTACAAATTCTATTCTTCATGATTACTTTAATTTTTGTACTTTATTTTGTATTAATTTTTATTCTCAGCTACCCTAAACAATGTATATCATTTTAATCAATTTATATTATTACAATTCATAATGTGCATTGATATTGAAACAAACGTATTTCTATTGTCTTGTTTTTATAATTAAAAGAAGTGCGCATCCCATAAAAAAACAATTTTGTTAATTAACATTTTATTGCACTCGGTCTTTGTACTTCCTTCATATTTGTACACAGACATTTTAAAATAAAAGATCAAAGCATCGACAACTGTCATTTAGTGATTGTGAATTTTCTTTTGTTAAAGCTCCTTCGGCTTTAACGAACAAATTCTCATCACGTATCTCGTGCATCGTACATGATTTTGTCCAAACTGTGAACTTTTCTACATTATGTTCAACCATATTTTATCAAACGTATATTATATTTATGTCAGTACCCTTGTCTGTGACTGTTTATTGATATATTGGAAAATAAAGAACAAATTTTATTCTTCATGATTACTTTAATATTTATTCCTGATTTTGCATTAACTTTCATTCTCAGCTACACTGGAAAATATATAATTTCAATACATTTCTATCACAATGCATTCTATGCATTGATATTGAAATAGACGTATTTTAAATATCTTATCTTTATAACTGAAACTATGGAAAAGAACAATTTTGTTATGAAATATTTTACTACATCTTGTTTCGATTTTCCGTAAATTTAATTTCTTTATTTTCAATGTTATTTTCTTAAGATTTCAACCAAAAATATATACTCTAGCATAAAGCGTATCCGATCAAATTTGTAGATATAATTTAGGAAAAAAATTTTGTTAAATTGAATGTTATCATAGTTTGTGTCGTTTTTCCAAAAATGTAATTTTCTTTATTTTTGATGTTGTTTTTTACGAATGAAACAAAAGATATTCCGCCTATAAACAAATAATTAATGAAAAATGTGTAACTCTTTCTTGGGTGAACAACTTTTGTTTATTAATTTTTTTCTTACCTTGTTGTCTTTGTCTAAAAATTTAATTTTTTTCTTTAATGTTATTCTTTACGAATAAAAGAAAAATTACACGTTTTATTCAAAGATAGTTTATGAGAAATTTATAGATATTTTTTGGAAGAACAACTTCTATCTGAACATTTTTTTCGTGGCTTGTGTCGTTTGTCCAAAAATTTAATTTTTTTCATTTTTAATGCTGTTTTTTAAGAAATAAAAAAAATACGCGCCCTATCAAAAATAGATTATCACAAAATTTGTAGACTTTTTTTGGGTGTATAATTTTTGTCTACGACTATTTTTACGGATCTTATATGAACGTAAAGTTTGAACGTAAAATGGAATTTTTTGTTTTTCATTATTTTTTTTGGTGATTAAAACCAGAACCGCTGGTCAAAAATGCTGGCTAGCGAATTTGATTTTCCTTTTTGGTCTATTAAAACGTGTGCCAAAGTAAACCTAATCTGGTTAGTCTTTCAAAAGTTATCCGGCATACATGTGACAACAACAACGACGACGACGACAGACAGACAGACATACGCCATCGTAAAACTGTTGTTCTTTTCCGATTCAGGGTGACACGAAACGTGGAGAATTAAAGAAATCCGCGATAGTAAGTTTTCATACAAAACTAATACCATCCTATTATGATGAAAATTTAAAGATGTAAAATTATTTATTCTTTAATGGTTGTTCTATCATGATAAAGAAAAAAGGTTCATCAATCGGAAATATCGATTAAGTTTAGTGAATCTATCCACACTTTCTTTTGGATACTTGTTTTATTGTATTAATTATTACTTGTACCATTAAATTAGATAAAAAATAATATTATATTAAAATTGCCATTTGCTAAAAAAATAAATAGATCATTCAAATTTAGGTTTTCAGTAATTTAATTAAAATTAAATTAATTGAACGTACCGACCTTATTTAAAAAAATTACAAAAAAACATGAAATTGCACCAGAAAACTCTGCGATGCAAAAAATGTGCAAAGTGCATCTATATGAATTCGTGAATTTTAATTTAAAATTTGGACTAGCTTTTCGTGCTGGTGACAAACCTGTTAGTTGCTTCTCAAAAAAATCATATCTTATATCTTAAGTTTAACCTGTTTTATTTATCTTGCATATTTTTGTTATTAATATATTGTTTATTGGATTTACTATAATATATCCCTTATTCTTTTGAAGATTTACATCTGAAAAATTACTTAAGAAAAAAATGTAACGAATTCTTCAAATATTGTCTAATAACCATAAGTACGCGACAGCGGCTTCTCCCACTTCGCCACCACAGACCGCGTCAATCCTTTTCCCATAATCAGTCACCATAATCAACAACGAAATAATAATGCATTACAATTTTGGTCTTATTATTTTCTATATCTTGCATAGTTTGTCCGTAAAATGGAATTTTGGATTTTTTATTAGTTTTTGTACAATAAAAATGTGAATTTTCGATTTTTCAAAAAAATTCAAAAATTCGTTATGACAATCTTGTAGGGTGTGCAAAAAAACATTTTTTCTCGTTCTGACTTTTTTTCGTATAGTGCGCTGTTTGGCTGATAATGTTAATTTTCGTTCCTTTTTTTGGATTTTGAAAATGCTACAACTCTGGAAATTTTG
>JAWWEA010000113.1:26334195-26345842 GCA_035222095.1 Andricus quercuspetiolicola | reverse complement strand
CTGGTACTGACTAAATAGTCACTGCAACTAATGGAATCTCGATTGCTTACATAATTTTAATACATTTCTAATAGTAGTGGAATAGATTCGTGATGATAAGTACAATAGGCCCTTTCCTAAACAATTTCAAGTGCATTTAGTGTTCCAAGTTTTATGTGAAAATGACTGTTCAAATTTTCTAATGCCTAACCTCTTTCATTGTTCCAAATCCATTGATGCGTAAAAGGAATCTGATGGATGTAAGACTCTCTTCTTTGAGTGCAACTCAGGTCCAAGGAACAGAAATATTTTCTAAAACTCTGGTGATAATTTTCGAGATTCAGAACAATTATATTCATTCAAGATAATATGAAATACATAGGATGCACTTTAGGATTATTCGAATTTGGAACTCAGTTCATCGGGTCAATAATGCTATTCCTAATTATTGAAACTATTTTGCCTTTTTAAAATTAGATAAATATTTCTGTTTAAGCGAAGTATTTTCCTTGTTTTTTTTTTACCTAAATAAACCTTGTTATTCTAACAAGGGTTGAGAATTTGGCACCTGTCCTAACTATATAGGCAAAATAGTTGAGTCCTTGTATACGGGTACAAGGAATTTTTTTCGGTGCATAACGTTAATGATACATATTTACTTCAAATGATCCACAAATACCTCGTTTAATAACAGTATGATTCTTAAACAAATTAAAAAATGTCAATTTTTACATGTCGATTCAAACGTATTGCCTTATTGACACATTCCCTACCAAAATCAGCATATTCTAACAAACTCGTAAGTCTACACTAAAAGAATGTTTTTTTGGGCCAAATATTCAGTTTATGAGATATGCTACTGTTATTTTATTAGTTGGGACAACTATTTTCTTAGTTGCTGGCACTGATTGAATCGTCACTGCAGCTAATGGAATTGTTGTTTCAAATATTCGAATATCAGTAGCAACTAATAACATAGCAGTACCATATCTTCACTGTAACAAAAAAGTGTCATTTTAAGGCTAGTTTTCGGTATTGAAACAGTCCTCCAAAAATATAGTCTCGAGTGGCTCTATTCTAATGCCACTTTATTTTGATGCCACTAAACGACGTTTTAGTACAACTTTTTTCGATCAGAACAGGCCCGAAGTGAGAATCAAATTATTTCTGTTTCAAATGTTTTCTGTTTCTTTTAAGCATGAAGTTGCAATCAATTAAAACAATACTCCCTCTGCATTATTTTAGTTCGCTAGTACGTATCACTTTTCAATCTGAAGTTATCAAAGTAAAATAGTAAGAACGATGGCTTCAAAACAAGACGATTTTATATTATAACAGGACACTAAAAAAATTATGCCTAATTAGAATGGAACCATAGTTTTCGCAGTGTTATTAACTCAAAATTTGATTCAACTTATTATTTTTCTCTCCATACACCTTAACGCTAATGATTCATATTTACTCATATTGCCTCATTGATATATTTCCTACCAAAATCAGCATATTAAAATTACATTTTATCAAAACAATTTCTTTGCAGTCCTTCTTGCTCTCCATTTTTCAATGAAGCGAAAACCGTGAATCCGGGAGAAGCAGTGATTCGTTGATGCAATATATCCACATTATCGAACCCGGAATCATTGAAAAGTACATACATCTATTCAGCTTAACAATATCTGCTCTCAAGTAGTTTTTGACAATCATAACACACCCGTAAGTCTACACTAAAAGAATGTTTTTTTGGGCCAAATATTTAGTTTATAAGATATGCTACTGTTATTTTATTAGTTGGGACAACGATTTTCTTAGCTGCTGACACTGATTGAATCATCACTGCGGCCGATGAAATTGTTGTTTCAAATATTCAAATATCATTATGAACTACTAACATAGCAGTACCATATTTTATTAACTCAAAAGTTGATCCACCTTACTATTCTTCTCAGTATACACCATAGCGCTAAGAATTCATATTTACCCCAAATGATCCAAACATACCGCGGTTGACAATAGTGTAATTCTTAAACATAATGAAAATCTCAATTTGTATATGTTCATTCAAACGAATTGCCTTATTGATATATTCCCTACCTAAATCAGCATATCAAAATGTTCGTTTATCAAAACAATTTCTTTGAAGTCTTTCTTGCTCTGCATTCTTCAGTGGAGCGAAACCCGTGAATCCGACCGAAGCAGTGATTCCTTCGGCCTATTTGATACAGTATATCCACATTATCGAACCCGGAATCATTGAAAAACATATACATCTATTCAGCTTGACAATATCTGCTCTCAAGTAGTCTTTGACAACTCTAACAAACTCGTAAGTCTACACCATAACGCTACCGCGTGTCCCCTTTCAAAAGACACTTCTGTGGCAAAACACGGAATGACAATGAGTTCGTATTCATGAACACATTACATACCGGGTGTATGCATCTGCCGTCACCGCGGGAGGTCTTGTATTCATGAATCGGCTCAAAACGCCCAGTGTACCCTGAACACTCGAAAAAGGATCCTCGTGGTCCGCTTGCGTCCGCCATTCACCTTCGCTGGGCTCGTTATTAGCTCGGTTAAATGATACCATTACTACCATTAGCAGAGGCGCGGTTTCAGGCACCCCGACCAATAGGGGTGCGATTTTCCTGCCCTGGGAAAAAAGTGTAAAAATCCCCGAGCGCAGCATCGAATGAAGGAACCAAAACTAATCGTCTAACTGTAATGTAACCGACCCCCTTTGTCACCAGCGACTCGCGCCGGACCTTTAACGCGCGAATACACCAAGCGGTAACACTTACTTTTTTCGACGCAGCGCTAATTACGTCGCCCGAAATCCCCTTAAACGACCATTAAAACCACCCTTGACGGGCCTTAAAGCATTTAGGTGCGACCGAGTAAATGGATACCTAACGAGGAGAATAAGAGTGAGAGAGAGGGCGAACAACGGGTTATAGAATTTCGCGCCGGAAGAATCGCTAATAGCTTCGACTCTGAAGACTTTTCGAGAAGCTGTACATTGTACAATTGTACATTTTTAGAGGCTTCAGATTTTGCATTTTAAGGGAGCGCTTTAGGTTTCCTCTAAGCTTTTTCTCAAATTCGGGATATTTGTAATGGTGGGTCATTCCAGAATAGATCGTCTGATAGCCGTTCATGGTGAGTCTCAAACATTTTCAACCTAAAAGTTTTGGAAATTCAATTTTCTTTACAGAAAACACCTCCATGATGCTTTATGAGAAGTTCAAAAGGCAAATTTAAAATCATGGAGTGACCTAAATATAATAAAATTTTAATTAATGAAAAAAAAAGTTTTTGTTTTGAAATATACTAAAAAGAAAAAATGTAATTCACTATGAAAAAGGTGTTTGCAATGATAATATAAAAATAATAAGGTGATTGAAAATAAATGCGTGGGGAGTAAATATTAAAATTTCTTTCTCATATAAATTTATTAATTTATTTATTTCATTTTATTTCGTAGTCATTTTTTTAAATAAAAATTTTTTGTAAATTTTACATTCAAATTAATGCTAACTTACAATTAATATCATCTCACTCAATAAAAAGTGGACAAAAAGTTAAAAGCTTCAGAAAAAAAACCGCAACTATCTAGCATCAATATAGGAGAAGATAGTTGTAAACAATAATAATTTTTTTACAAAGTTATTTTCGCTAAATTGCATTAATTATTCGTAAAATTATTCTAAGTAAAAGGAAGGCCAGAAATTGAAAGTTACGGAAAAAATTGCAACTTTCTAACATTATTCAAAGAGAATGTTATTTAAAATAATAATAAGTTGTTTGAACAATTATTTTTGTTAGCTTAAATGTAATTATTTTATCTTACTCTAATTAAAAAGTGGACAAAGAGTTGAAAATTTCAGAAAAATTGCAACTTTCTATTATTATTCTGATAGAATATATTTATAAATAATAATAAATGGTTTAAACAATTACTTCTGTTAAATATAATTGATTATTGGTTCGCTCTAACTGAAAAGTTGATAATAAGTTTAAAAATTAAAAACAAACGCGCCTTTTTGAATCTATTCTAAGAGGAAATTGCTTAAAACAATAATAAATTGTTTAAGCAATATAAAAAAAAAACATCGAAATAACACCTTATTTTTGCTATTAGAAATAGCTCATTTGAAAAACGGCAAAAAATATCATGAGCGCCAAAAGCTAGCAAAACTTAATTTTTTTCGTATGAAAAATACGTATTAAACTTCATGGGGCTTTCAGAACCTATAAATATAATTTTTTTATAGCATTTATTTTTTGTGGATTTAAACAAATTTGGGGTCGATATGCATGAACATACAAAAAAAAATCCAATCCATTTTTGGACCATTCTACTGTGCACCCTGATTTTGGTCTAATCGAAAAATTTTACTGGTATATTTTAGAAATATATTTTATATTTCCGGTCAAAGACGGTAATAAACCAGAAAAACGTAAATTGTTGAAAAATTTCTAATTTTTTAAACTTAATAATTTTTTATTAAAAATACCCATTTCGATGTAAAACGCTACAATAACCTACAATTGTTCAAAATTGGGAATCTTGATCATGGTTTTTGATTGAAAATGCTTCTTATTCCAGTCAAAAAAACTAACACAATCTCAAATTTTTAGAAATTTTAAGTCTTCTACGAAACTTTATAATTTGATATCAAAATTTCTTTTTTGAATACTAATTTCTAAGGAAAAGCACTAACATAAAACATGTATAATATTTTCAATAATTAATTGGAAATATTGGAAGCTTAAATTTAACCGCGCGAAAGTATTAAAAAACACAAATGTTTCTCAAATCGCATGATAACACCTAAGATTTTCTTAATAAAAAGGGATTATTTGAAGAAATTAAAAATGCAACTGGATAAAGATCATTTGACTTGGCACCTAAATAAGAAATGAAAGAATGTTATTGAGGGGCAAACTACAAATGGTCTTTATCCAGTTGTCATTCTCATATCCTGTGTCTTTATTTGTAAATTTAATTTAAAATATTCAAATTTAAGATATTAAACATCTTCAAGTAAAGAAAAACCAATTATGTTTTCAGCTACAATGATTGTGAGGTTTTCAAAACATATAGTCACACCACTTTTTTTAGATGGGATAGGATTTCGAGTTTAGGGTCAAAATTTTAATTTAGAGTATGTTGAAAATTGTTGATACACTGTTCCAGAAACCTTTGAAAGAAACCATCTGTATAGTTGGTTTTTTCCATTGATGTATCGTCTTTCAACCTTCTTCCGACCTTCTTCCAACACCCAATTCAAGATATAAAACAACTTTAAGTAATGAAAAACTAATCAGGTTTTCAACTACAATGATTGTAGGATCTTCGAGATCTGTCGTTACGCCACTTTTTTGGATAGGATAGGATTTCGAGTTTAGGGTCGAAATTTTAATTTAGAAGATGTTGAATTTTGTTGGTATACTGGTTCAAAAACCTTTGAAAGAACCCATCTGAATAGTTGGTTTGTTCAATTATTGTATCTTCTGCCAACCTTCTTCCAATCTTCTTCTTCCAACTTCCAATTTAAGATATAAAACAACTTCAAGTAATGAAAAACTGATCAGGTTTTCAACTACAATGATTGTGAGGTTTTCGAGATATATCGTTACACCATTTTTCTTTAGATAGGACAGGATTGCGAGCTTAGGGTACAAATTTTAATTTAGAGTATGTTGACCATTGTTGTTTAAACATTGTACACTGTTCCACAAACCTTTGAAAGAAACCATCTGTATAGTTGGTTTTTTCCATTGTTGTATCGTCTTTCAACCTTCTTCCAACCTTCTTCCAACATCCAATTCAAAATATAAAACAACTTTAAGTAATGAAAAACTAATCAGGTTTTCAACTACAATGATTGTGAAAATTCTTAGACTTATCGCGACACCACTTTTTTTTAGATATTAGGATAGGATTTCGAGTTTAGGGACCAAATTTTAATTTAGAATTTGTTAAATTTTCTTAGAATACTGGTCCAAAAACCTTTGAAAACCGCCATCTGTATAGTTGGTTTTTTTTATTGTTGTATTTTCTGCCAACCTTCTTCCAACTTTCTTCCAACTTCTTATTTAAGATATGAAACATTTTCAAGTAATCAAAAATTAATCAGGTTTTCAACTACAATGATTTTGAGATTTCCGAGACATATCAATACACCACTTTTTTTAAGATAGGATAGGATTCTGAGTTTAGGGTACAAAGTTTAATTTATAATTTGTTGAATATTGTTGGTATACTGGTCCAAAAAACTTTGAAAGAAATCATCTGTATAGTTAATTTTTTCCATCGTTGTGTCTTCTTCCAACCTTCTTCCAAATTCCAATTTAAGATATAAGATCCCTTCAAGTAATGAAAAACTAATCAGAATTTCAACTACAATTATTGTAAGATTTTTGAGACCTATTGTTACACCACTTTTTTTAGTTAGGATAAAATTTCGAATTTAGGGTCAAAGTTTTAATTTAGAAGATGTTGAATTTTGTTCGTATACTGGTTCAAAACCCTTTGAAAACCCCCATCTGTATAGTTGGTTTGTTCTATTGTTGTATCTTCTTCCAACCTTCTCCTAAATTCCAATTTGAGATATAAAACAACTTCAAGTAATAAAAAATCTATCAGGTTTTCAATTACAATTATTGTGAGATTTTCGAGAGCTATCATTACACCACTTTTTTTAGATAGGATAGGATTTCGAGTTCAGGGAACAAATTTTGATTTAGAAGATGTTAAATTTTGTTGGTATACTGATCCAAAAACCATTGAAAGAATTCATTTGTATAGTTGGTTTGTTCTATTGTTGTATCTTCTTCCAACCGTGTTACATGATTAGCCAATGTCAATTGATTTTTGCTCGGTGAGAATTAAATTCAATATCTTCTAATTTAATACATCAACTCAAAATCTAACATCAAATAATATCAGCTACTGATACAAATTTTAATCCTCAAGAAAAAAGCGCTTGAACAGTCACTGTAATTTCCCAAAAATTTGTATAAAGAGGATATTCATTGATTGTTCTTCACGTTATTCATAACAACACTTTTTGAGCAGCTTCCATTAGTTCGTAATTTTGACAACCAACGTGAAATTTGATTTAGGAATCATTAACCTGAAGAGAATTTTTTTTCCTAAGTAAATTGAATAGAAATTAGTTGAGCCGATTGACAAAAGGTGCACTGGGTGACGCGAAGGTGCGTCTGATCTTTGAGAACCTTTCCCGTTCACACGTTGTGAAACTGAGTGTATAGTTATGCTTAAAAATTAGTGTTATTATGATCTTGCGTTTAATTCCATATACGGAACGTACACACTTCATTTGGACCATTAGGACGCATCTAGCTATTCAGCAAGCAACCCTCTGCGTTATAAATGTGTCTGTTCGCCCCACGAAAAGGGACAATACGCCCCAGCCCCACTAATATGTGGATTTAACGAGCGCTGGGTTTCAGTCTCAGACTTTTTTTAATACACTTTTTTATTGATATACCTGCTCACCCACCTATGACTTTCTTTAATAATTTTTTTTCTCACAGTTAATGTGCAATTGTGCACTCCCAAGATTAAATCCTACTACTACTACTCTGCTACTCCAAATTTATATCAGTAAAAATTTGCCTGATTCAATTAATGAAGCATGCTTTGACTAGGAGGTCAGTCATTTTTATTGATAAAATAGTCGTTTTGACAGATGAAGCAGTCAACAGAAGTGACTGATTTATCTGCTAAATAAAATCGTAAAATTATTTCTATATTAAAATTCTTAATTGAATTTTTACGTTTTAATAATAGCTTTTGGTTGTAAATTTTATTATTTGGTTAAAAATTCAATTGCTTTGTTGAAAATTTGTCTTCATTAAAAATTAATTTTGTTGTTTTAGATTTATACTCTTCCATTTTTTGTTGTAAATTGATCCTTCTTAGTTAAAAAGTCAACTATTTGGTTGAAATTTCATGTATTTTGTAGAATATTCTTTTAGACAGAAAATAAATCTATAAAAAATCTAAGGAATGCTTTTTACATTCTCATCATTACAATTCTCATATTATTTTTACATTGTATGATACACGTGATTTTAAAAATGTAAAAAATGTGTTGACTTTTATTTTTTGAAAAATTACCAATCTCCACTACGTATTTACCTCTAAAATTTATCTGCGTACTAAAAAAGGTTTCTCAATGTTTTCGAAAAAAAAAACAATCTCTACTAAAGTCGTGAGTTTTATGATTTTTACAATTTTTTGGCTAGAGTTCTGTATTTTTCGATCAAATTTAGAATACAATAAAATTATATAAATCTAAAAACTGTATTCATACTAAAATATATTTCTTGATCTTTTCCGGCGTCATTAAAAAGTTTCAATAATCTTTTTATTATTTTTTCATGATTTGATATACGAGGTTTCAAAGATGTAAAAAAATAATAAACTTTCTTTTGAAAAATTCCCAGTCTTTATCGAAGTTGTTAGTTGAACCATTTTTTTTACGCAAGATCAATTTCACTCACGTATCACATTTCACAATTTTTGGATTCTTAAAATTTTAACCTTTCTTCTATTCGATTTTGTATACAGTGAATTTATAATCATTGAAGATTACACGGCTTTCATTTACAATTTTGAAACTTTTAAATCTGATATCTTACTTTTACGAAACATGTTTGGAAGTTTTATGGTGTTACGTGTTTCATAAGATTATGTTATATTTTGGGAAATTATGATATTTAGGAAAATTTCGTTACCAATTTCATAAATTTAAGATGCGGTTACATAAGAGTATTAAAAATTTAAACAAAGTTTCCGTTATTTTTGTAACGTAATAATCTGTAAATTTCAAAATATTTCTGAAATTATACGATAAAGTGAGGCGGAAAGTGCCTGCTTCGCTTTGGCTATTAATCCTAAAAAGCTGAAGACGATTCGATTTTTAAAATGGAAAGATTCCTGAAACATATTAATAATTCCGGAAGAGATTAAACAACATTATTTAAGTACGCATATATTTATAGTGTTATATAGTTTTATTAAACACTAAATTTTATCGAAAAGATACGCAAAACACGTTTTTCGAAAAACAACGCATATGGTCATTGACTACCTTAACCTATATGCTGACATGGAAGAGAATTGGGCGTGCTTTTCTACCCTCGGGGTGGATGGAGCAGTGGCTCAACAGGTTCCAAAAATAAATTGAAAAACCTGTCATTCTTTTCAAATTGTATTTAAAAAATTTCCAACTGTCACGGAAGTTCTGATCATGATAATTTTTTCCTATTTCTGCGTTGGAGTCCTGTCCATCTTTCCGATAAAATTTCTTATCTAATAAAACTATACACATCTAAAAAATGTATACATGCTACAAACTGTTTCTAATCAACATCAAGCATATTATTACAAGCTTTGAGTAATATTTTTATTATTTTGAGATTATTAGATGTGCGACGGTTTAAAAATAAACAATATGTAAGCTTTTCTTTAAATCATGTATGCGTATTAAAAAAATTGTCTCAATCACTTCCGGCAATATTAAAATGTTTCAGTAATCTTTTACTTATTTTTACATTATATTATGCTATTCTATGAATTTTATGCTATAAATTTGAATTCAAATATACAATAAACGTATGAATAAGAAATAAAAACTACGCATTTTTATTAGGCCTATGTTTTTTATTAGGCTATGTCAAATGAAATTCGGTGCGCATAACATTATTAAAAGAGAATAGAGAGTTGGTTGATATTTCTTATAAACAATTTTATTGGAAAACCTGCTATTTTGTAATTTTTTAAGAGTTGACCATGGTTTCTTCAAACAATCTAACTTCTACTGTCTATGGTGGCTTTAGCAACATTGTTTGTACTTCTTAGCAGCCAATGCGTTAAAAAACCGACATCTGCTTGTTTAAGGATATTTAAGTCGTGAATTTGTTCATAAAATTGTTTATATGATAAGAAATTATTGTTCACTGCTGAAGTATCATGAGAAAAGGATTTTTCCCAGTTATTTAAAATTCTTTTTGTTGACAAAACCAAATCTGTCAGTTGTAAATTGACGGAAAACTATATTTTTTATAGAATTTATTTAAATAAATAACAAATGTTGTCGTATGCCAAGGCAGCCTTAACAACAAGATCCTTCCCAAGTTAATGACAGTCAATTTTGTAAAGAAATAACATGCGTTTTTTGGAAAAATACTAAAGCTCTGAATTTGTTTATAAAGTTGCCTATAAATTACAGTTTTTATAGGAGTGCCATAATAGGTGTCATAATAGTGCCATAATCATGAAACATCGGTACGAGAACGTAAAAAATTATTTCATAATAGGTAAATTAATGTCGTTCCACTTGTTTGTTAACATAATAATTTGTTTACACTAAATTAAACTTTTGATAGTTATTTTTCATTCAGAAAAGATCGGCTTATTCATTAATATCAAAATTTCAAAAATATATTTTGTGTCTTTCCAAATTTGATGAAAATTTCAAGAAACCCTCGAAATTTTTTGTTATGTCAGGTACCTTTTACACACAGAGAAAAAATTTGTCTCCAATTAAAGAAACAGTTTCTCAAACATAATTGTTTTATTTAAGCAATAATAGTTTATTTATACTTAAATTGGAATCAAAAACCATTTCCTTGAATTAAAATAAATTTCTTTGGCTTAGAACCCTTTCATAATTTTTTTAATATCTGGATTGGAGTTATGTGCTCTCTCCAATCGTATTTATTATTCACTATAGCTCTAAAGCATGTAGCGTACTAAGAAATGTTTCTTAATCTCCTTCGGTGATATTAAAAAGTTACAGTAATTCTTTTATTATGTTCACGTTATATCATTTCATTCTATGAAAGTTATTCACTGAATTCGTATTTAAAATTACAATAAACTTAGAGATGAGAAATTAAAACTGCGCATTTTGATCAGGCCGTGTCACTGTCGTCTATGTTTTCGAAATCGCAGCACAAATATTTTCGGTTAGCCTATACTCTTCGTTTTTTTAAACGTAAATAAAGTAAGGGCAAACAGTAATAAAAGTGTTTCAGTAATTCTTCTTTTTCCGTTTTAAAACACAATGACTTTCAAAAACGTTACTTAGCGGCATGGTGTAAGTATGACAGTGTCTAAACGTACCGAAAAAATCTGTCTATTCATACCGAATTTCGGAAAACGTAGTCACGGCCTATAAATATTGGGAACATCGTATGAAAAAGGGATACAGGTGTTTTTTTTACTAACTAGCATTTTTCAGGCATATCGCCATGAAAATATTAGGCTGAGCCATAAACAACTTCCGTTTTTTTTTAGATATTTATTTTGCTTTTTTCGAATAACAAAATGATATTAATTTTTCATGTATATACTGAACCCTTATCTATTTGGTGAAAACAAAAATTGGTTTGTTCTGGTGACTTATAGTGAGTAGACACAAACACGAAATTGTACCTACCCGCGTCGGAAGTTATTTAAGATTCAACTTAATATGATCGAACTTTATTTTCAAGGCTAAATCTTAGAAAACCTTAAAAGATTGTTGTTTTTTGACAATGACATTTGCTTCTATTTCCACGAACATAAAATTGCTTCTTGAAATTTCAACTCATTGCGACACCATTTCATCAACATTTTTAGTAGATATCC
>JAWWEA010000113.1:24935051-24948591 GCA_035222095.1 Andricus quercuspetiolicola | reverse complement strand
GATTACTTGAAAACAGAAGCAATTTGTTCATTTTTTAAGTAATTTCTTTAAAGAAATGCATAGTTATTCATCCTTTGAGTGAATAGACTTAATTTTCTTATATAAAATATACTAAAAATGTATTGCGAGTGTCTCACTATGACACTGCAAATTTACAGTAATTTACGTCTTGTCAATTATTCGCTGCTATCATACTTTGCCAATTCACAACAATACTTATCTATTTAAACAATTTTTGTAAACAAATTCACAGTCTCACAATTTTTAAATGCATATACTGTATTTCTTATAGGAATCAACCAAAAATGTCTTATTAATAACTCTTTTCTATGACATATTGCAAATTGACAATCAATCTGTGCAACATTACCCTTGAAGTCAAACAACTTAAACAATCCCTTGTGAATATGGAATTGCAAATTACCATAGTAAAGACGAATTGGAACGACCTTCTTGGTTAATTGTGCAGAAGAAATCCAAAATAATCATTGGAATATTGTCAAACTGCATTTTTTTATAAATTGTATCAAATTAATTTAAATTGTCAATTTTCAAAGTAGCACACCAAAGACATATTGAGAGACATGTTCAGTTGATTCAGCATAAAAAACTAAGTACATTCAATCTGAAGTTGTAGAATGTCTTTTTTTTATAAAAATATTTTGAGCAAATAAAAATTGTTGCCAATTTCCTAACTATGATAGCAACAAACCATTGGCAAAATATTTGTTCATTCCGTATAAGAAATTGACTCTATTAATTCAGTAGTTGTGTAGCTATGTATTGGTTTATAGAAATTATTTAAATGATTAATTATTGCTGTACATTTACCAATTATCATTATAAAGAGTCATCGACCAAATATTTTTAATTGATTCAGTACAAATAATGTGATTCCTTTCATCCAGTAGTTCTGTGACTATGCATTCGTTGATAATCTATTTTCAAGTCGCTGTTATCAAACTCTATATTCTCTCACATAGAGCTCATAATATATAATATAGAGTTCATAAATATGGTCAGATAAGTATAGAAAAAATTTCAAAATATTCTCTAAAGCATCTATAACAACATCTGATAAGTCCCGAAAAATTGCACCCATGTCACATTCAGCCTGAACGCTGTGTAGCACAGAGCGCCCGTTTAACACCTTGTTGACGTCATCTCAAGGTCACGCCCGTGACTAAGGTCAACGAAAATGGGTAATTTTTTTCATTCGCTACCAAATTCAGTTTAAAAAAAGAGTGAGCCTGTTATAAGTAGTTAGTCGTTTTTGTTTAATTTCTGAACGACTTTTTGCTGATCAGTCATTCGCTATGGAGGTGGTGGCTTTTTTTTGTGTTACTTTCACGATTCAATATAAGATTTGATAATACAGTAAGACAATCTTTAATTTACTTTCATGAAATAAAATTAGCAAAAAGTACACATTCTTTTTGTTCCACCAGTAAAATTTGAATTTCGGCACTCACGCCCTTGTGTCGTATATCCTTCATGTTTGCGGATAATTATGCTTTTCCATTTTTAAGCAATAAAATCTGTAGATACGTCATGCTCATGTAGGTGTTGACGTAGAATATTTACAAGTTTCACAATATTGCCTTCTTATTGTTTGAATAAAGATAAAAATATAGCCCAATCGTGATCTTTTATTGTACTTTGCTATTTGTGACGTATCCCATTTCTAGAAACTTTTTTCAATGAAATTGTATAGACCTAAATAAATGAATATATTTTTACTAAAAAACGAATTGTTTAGTATGACCGAATCAGTTAATATTTCAGCTAATCGAATTAGTAATTTCCTACTAATTTTTGGTGGCCCAGAAACATAAATCAATCTGTGCGTCTACAATAAGTCAATAACATAATTATAATATACAGATCTCTTGCTAATCAGGCAATATTTTGCTGCATGCTTCTGTTTTTTAACAGAGACTTTAGGCCTTATCAACCTTGTCTGTGTTTACAGTAGAAATGAATTCAGAATTTCCTACACTACACCCATACTGTCAAATTATACTAACCAAATGTGTACATGGTACAATGTAAGTATTCAAGGCTTTAGAAGTCTAGATATCTGAAAACAATAAATGTTCTCCTTCTACCTGGCCTTCTTAATATGTGCGATTCATCATGGTGTAGAGGGAGCTACTGAGTATATATATTGTCCAGAATTCTTCTAAAAATTCATTACTCAGAAATAAATTTTACACGTCTGTCAGTCTGCTTGTTTCCAGAAAATGAAGTTCGTCATTGCTGCACTGCTTGGTGCCTCTGCCGTAATATTTGGTAAGTATCAGTAAAATCTTTCTGTTAAAAACTTGTTCCTGTTTATGATAATTGCTTGATTGACTCCAATATTTCATTCATTTGTTGAATAATTTTTCCTTGTTTAAATAATTTATTTATGCAAATTCTTTATGTAGTGATATTACTTAGATATTTTTTTCCGCATTTCAATTCTTTCAAATGTTTGAAACAATTCACAATTATTTAACTGTGTCTTTCAAATCAAAATATATACAGAATTTTTTTTGTATTTTTCATTTTTGATTACTTCGTTTCGTATTAAATATTTTTTTTTTCAAAATTGTCTTGCTGTGAGTAAATCATAATCGTCTTATAAAATTTGTTATATAATTTATTGAAAAGTAACATCTGTTGGCTCTTATCCGGAGGCTAATCAGTTTCGACAGACAATATATTTATTTTAATCTTCAGTGTTCAAATAATTCACGAATCACTTCAATGAAATTAAAACAAACAATAATAACGCGTACCAAGGAAGTTTAAAATTTTTCAGAATAAAAGAATTTCAAGCAACAGAAATTTGAAAAAATGAAATTGGGGACATTTTAATTTTCTTACACCTTGATTTTAATTCCATTTTAATATCTTTCATTTAATGATGTTTCTCTGTATTAAGATTTTTGGAGATATGACTATTAGTCATTTTTTCTGTAAATTAAACAAAACTAAGTATCAATTCTTTCTGAATTAATCTTTATGTCCCAATACATTTAATGTATATTGTCTTATCACAGGATTATCTTCAGCCTTACCGGTTCCCAGTCCTGCTTCTGGTGCAGACGCACAGAAAGCTCCAGTTGTTCAACCTCAACCTCAAACTCAACTACCACCTCAACCTCAAGCTCAACCGCAAGCTCAAGCTCAATCTCAACCTGAAGCTGATGGAAAGGTAGCTGATCCTACAAAGCCGGGATCTGACGAACCCAAAGATGCTCCTTCTGCTGCTAATGAAAATGTAGCTGGTGTTGGAAAGCCAGGATCCAATGAACCCAAAGATGCTCCTCCTGCGGCTAATGAGAATGTAGCTGGTGTTGGAAAGCCAGGATCTAATGAACCCAAAGATGCTCCTCCTGCTACTGATGAAAAGTTGATCAGTACTGGTAAGCCAGGATTAAACGAACCCAAGGATGCTCCTCCTGCCGCTGATCTGAAGGCAGCTGGTGCTGGAAAGCCAGGATCTAACGAACCCGAAGATGCTCCTCCTGCTGCTGATGAAAAGGTGGTCAACGCTGGTAAGCCAGGAGCTAACGAACCCAAAGATGCTCCTCCTGCTGCTGATTTGAAGGAAGCTGATGCTGTAAAGCCAGGATTTAACGAACCCAAAGGTGCTCCTCCTGCCACTGATGGGAAGGTAGCCGGTGCTGGACAGCCAGGATCTAACGAACCCAGAAATGCTCCTCCTGCCGCTGTTGGAAAAGCAGCTAATGCTCCGAATGCAGAATCTAATGAACCCAAAGATGATATTCCTGAGGAGGATGAAAAGGCAGCTGATGCTACAAAGCCAGGAGCTAATGTACCCAAAGATGCTCGTCCTGCCGATGATGAAAAGGTAGCCAATGTTGCAAATCGGGGATCTAACGAACCCAGAGATGCTGCTCCGGCCGCTGATGGGAAGGCAGCTGATGCTACAATGCCAGGGCCTTATGAACCCAAAGTTGCTATTCGTGCCGCTGATGGAAAGTCAGCTGATGATATAAAACCAGGATTTAACACACACAAAGTTCCCCTGCTCGCTGACAGGAGGGCAGTTCATGAAGCAAAGCCAGAATCCAACAAACCCAAAGTTCTCGTCCTCGTTGACGGAAAAGAAGATGATGATACAAGGATAGGATCTAACAAACCCAGTATTTTCCTGTTCGCTGACGAAAAGGAAGATAGACCAGAAGAGTTTGAATTTCAACATACAGGTTGCGGACATGCTGGACATTTTGAAGAACCTGAACATGTTATACTTTGGGGAGTTTCTGGAGATGATAATGAGGAACCAATATTTCGAGAAGAAGAAGAAGATCTTTTCGACAGACCACACTTCATGAAAATCGTGGACCTCAATGAGGATATTATGCAACTTCCGTAAAAATATTACCCGACGGAGGCGTGCATGGCGCAAACCAATGAAAATTTTAAATAAATAGTGGAGAAACCTCCAACACAATTTCACTGGTTAAAAGATTTTTGTTAAAAATAAAAACATTATTGTTGAAAATAAAACATTATTGCTATTAATAAAAACATAATCTATTGAAAATTGCTTGTACGTTTTCAATTCCTATTTCTCTGTCTCTAAACTTAAATACTTAAATCCAGCTCGTCTTCGTACCGAATTTCTGTTTCGCGTAGACACTAGGCACGGTCACAATTAAAAAATAAAAATATACATTGCGTCTTGAAACTGACTTGCCTCCAGATACAAACGAAGGAATGATACTTTGTAATGCATTTTATAACCTATTTAGTAAATCGATTAAAGCCTAATTGCAGCAAAGTAAATTTGAAAAAATAATATTCATTACAATGTGAAGTAATCAAAGAAGGAAGTACAAACAACATCTCCGTGGCTTTCGTTCCCTAATGAAAAGTTCTAATAACTTTAAATTGTTTTCAGCAATCGGGAAAAGAAATGAGTATCATTATTAGGGTGTCCTATTATAATATTCCAAATACCTACTGTATTAATTTCCTAACCTCGAACTCTAAAAAATGATATGAACTAGGTAACTAAAATGCTGCATAGGGGTCTTTTTCAGTACTGTTTTAATTTATCTCCAATCTTCTAGTCATACGTGCTCAGCAGAAATAAAAAAATCATCTTAATTAGAACAGTGGCTTGTTCCAATTCTCGACACAAATGTTACAAAAATGTGTAAATTTTTATTGAGAATTTAAATAAACGACTGCATTCCTCAAAATTTTTCTGGAAGATGTGACGTGAATAATGTATGTTGAAACAGATTAAGTCTGTAAGTACCTTATAAATACTTCATGTTGGTGGAGGTGACGTGCCTATCCACAAGTTACACAATAATATCTCTTATTGTTATGATAAGGCTGAAAATGTTACCCAATCGCGTTTTTTAAAAATTAGACTGTTGTATTAGTCATGTTTTCCAATTATATAACTGAATTATAATATATATGTAATTAAAATATTGTCATAAGGACATGTATATACTATTGTATATCCGTAAATGAATTCCTACGTTTTCACTAACAAGCGGTGATCTTAACCAAGAAATCACTAAAATTACAAGACTCCTGGGATACGTAGAGCTTGTATAAGTATTAAAGTGGCTGAAAAAACGATGCTATTTTGATTTTTTGGTCACCACCACAAAGCTTCCGTTGTGTGAATAAACAAATGTGAATTTTTTTCAAATTTTTTGAACGAGAGGATCTTGGATCCCATGGTGGTTAAGCTACCCACAACCGTGAAAAATTCTTTTTTTTTCAGAGGTTCGATACGAAATTTCTATTTTTGACTAAATAAATATTATTTTGCTTCAAATCTACGAAATATTTACAGCAAAAATTGCAGGAAGTTCAAAAATTCATATTTTGTTAAGAAAGTTATGTTTTTTTTATTTCTGGGGAAGCTCTCTCAACTTTTCTATACTTTCCTATTTTATTACCTTTCCTGGCCACTTTTTATGACATTTAGGTGAAACTTAAAATTGTTTCATTTAACCTGAGAGAAGATACGAATTTTTTACGGTTAGGGGGTGGTTAAAGACCTATGAAATCCAAGATCCCCTTATTCGAAAAATTTGAAAAAAAAACCCACAGCTGTCTTGTCACCAAATGGAAGCTTTTTGAAGGAGACCCCACAAATAATAGGAACCTAAATTTTTATTGTCACCCTAATAGGTATGTATGAAGGAATTTTTTTCACTACTCAAATCCATTCTAGAAGGTTCAAACAAACCCTATAAGTTTAGATTATTTTTATTTTATTTTGTAACTTACAAACTTTAAAAGCTAAAAGAAATGTTTTTAAATTTTTGAAATCAAGCTATCTGAAAACAATAAATATTTTCCTTTAACCTACACGGGAAAAAATGATTGGTTAAAACTGCAACCTCGATTCAAGGATTTCCATAGCTTTGAACTAGCTATGTCACATCATGAATTTCGGATGTGAACTGAAATCGAAACTTGAAGAACAAATTTTTGTTCTGTAAGAAATATGCAGAAATGAAATAAGTTCAAATCCGTGTTCTAAAAATTGTCCTCAGGTACTGCTTAGTTGTAAGGTAAACTGTTAAATGAATTATGAATTTGAAACCTCCGCCAAAAGTAATCATATTTGATTAGCGCCATATACAGAGTACCAAGATTCTAAATTTAACTACATAATATCTTTGTTATAACGATTTATTTGTGTAATTTAGTTATAAAAATACGTGAAAGGAATTCTAGTACACATCTCTGTTTTAATAATTTTACCAATATTTTTGGTTCATTTTAAATCATATTTGTAGCTACATCAAGGATAAATATCGCTGCTTGCGTTATAAATTTTTTCACGTGTGTTGTTCATGACATATCGGAAGATAGTGGGTATATAGTCACAGGCTTTCTTCTCAAATTTATCATTTGGAAAAATATTCGAGAAGAGTCTCCTGACTTTACGAAAATGAAATTCGCCTTTGCTGCACTGCTGTTTACCTTTGCGGTATCAGTTGGTAAGTATCATTAAGACTTATTTTAAAAATGATTTTTGATTTTTAAAATAATTTTTGCTTTGTAGATAAACTCTTTTTCGAATTGCTTAAACAGCTTACAATTATTGAAATGTGTTTTTGTAAGTCGAAATCTATCAAAACTTTTTTTTGTTGTTGTCAATTCTGTTATGAAATCTGTTAGATAGAAAAATTTCTTGGTTTAAATCTGGAGGCTCATCAGTTTTAAGAGACTGAAGGCTTAAATCATTCATAAATCATATCAATAGAATTACAGTCAACAATTATATCACGTATCAGAGAAATTTCACAATCTAAGGTAATTTTTATTATAAAAAATACTTGAGCAGTAGAAATTTGAAAAAGATTAAATAAGGAAATTTTTTCTCAAAGTTTCCTTGTTGCTTCAGTGTTTCGTCTCGCTTTTTATTACGTCCAGACATGATTTTAAATATTTTTTTCTGGAAATTGAACAAAACTAGGTATCAATTATTTGTTAAATAATTTCTAGCCTTGTAAATTTATTGGATTTTTACCTGCTTGTTACAGAATTAGGTTCAGCCTTATCGCTTTTTCTTCCCCCACCTGAAGCAGGTTCGTATGTTCCTCAACCTCCAGTCGGATCTGAAAATAATGTAACTCCGCAAACAGTTGGATGTAATGAACCTTATAAAAATACACTACTAGTAGTTCCTGGACATTCTGGAAAACTGCCAGGTCAAGGAGAAAATAAATATAAACTTCATTCAGTACCTGCAAATCCTTTCCAATAGGTAGATACTGCACGTTATGGAAATGTATACACCGGAAAATAACATTCTAAAAATAAGGGGAGAATATTCTTATTGCTTCCTACTTTAAGAATTTTCTTACATTTTAAGAGTATCTCCTACTTATTTTGAGAAAAACAGTTGGCACTCTTAAAGTTAGAATATCCTCTGAGAAGGTTAAGAATATAGACTAGCGTCCGGCATAAATACACTCATTGCGTCATTTGCAGTTATAGGATGCCTAACGCTATCATTTGCGAAGTTTGAGAATAACAGTAATGCAACTTATGCAATTAATTTTAATAATTAAGGATGAAGTGAGACAGTGACAGAGGACCAAAAATGATTGTATTGTATTATGTGTATTCTGTTTAACGAACTGTCTACCGTTACGGAATTCTCCGTAAGCGTAACCCCTTTTCCAGCTCGTTCAGGGCTAGTGTGATGGAAAATTCCGTAATGCTAGCCCTAGCTATACTTGACTCTACTCTCTAATACCAAGAATATATTCTTTGCAACTCTTTCAGAGGCAATTGTTTCTAAAATAAATGAAAAATTCTCACTTAAAAAATTTTTTTGCCCAGGTAGCACCGCAGGGTGGAGTCTAAGCTCACAACCAATGAAACACTGTTATAAATAGTGAATAAATCTTCATAACGAATCCAATGGTGGGCCTAACTGTTTCGTTTGTTTAGCGTTTGTTAAAAAATATTTTGATGAAAATATTCGTTATTTAGAACCTGTGTAGTCCATGCTTTATTGTGGAAATAAAAACATTATCTATTGAAAATTGCTTTTTTGTTTGTAATCTCTAATTCTCTGTCTCTATACTTATGTAATACATATCTAATTTCGGTTATTCATACCGGAATGCCTTAATTAAACTTACTTAAAGAAGGTGGTTTTGTCTAACCAGCGCGACCTTCAAACTAATTTCCAACGGCAAATACTCATAGCATTGCTTGAAAAATATTTTGATAAAATGTATTGGTACCCATTAAGGTACTAAGCCTAAGATGCATACGATTCTGCGAAGAAGACTTTCTAGGGAAACAATTTGCAATCGAGTGCGTAAATTATTTTTTTTTTGTAGGACGGTGGATCAATTTAATATTCATTATGCGAAAGAATAGATGGTGCTACATGTGTATGTAATAATCTAACGTAAATGTTTATGGATGCAGCACCATTTAGCTTTCCCATGGTTCTTATAGTTTTTAGATTTTTTTTAATTTTAGATTTTTAGCGAATATTGTAAGTGTGAGCGCACGATCGGACGCTCAGTTCGTACGGCCTAGACCGTCCCAAAAAATGACCATTTCAAGAATACGATTTCTTGATCTGCGAAAAAATTAGATCAATGAACCCGCTGTTGATCAGAATTAATGAGGATAAAATTGATGAAAAATTAAACTCTGAAATTAACATGTCGACTTGAAGAATATACATATTTATCACCTATTTTATCGTGTGGAATTTACCACTCTAAAAGTGATGAAGCAGAATGTACATTGTTTTTTCTAATCGGAACGTCATTTACAATTTATTTACAGTCAAATAGACACTTCCCCTCCATTAACTAAAGTTTGGTGGGATTGACGTTATAACTAGATTCTCCACACGACGACTAACTACTTAATTTGTACATGATCTCAACTCGCAAAATAAATTTCTTGCATAAAGATGGTAGTTGAGCGTACACTTCGAACAGTGAATAATACAAATAATGAAACAGCCTCAAAATGGACTGCAACTTTGATTGACGAAAGGCATGCACACGGTAAATGTAAAGGTCAAGATTCAGGCAATAAATGGAGGCTAAGTGTTTGGAATGCTAGAGGGGTAGATGATCTTGAGGTAAGATAATTACGAGAAACTAAACACATAAGAAAGCTACTTTAAGGAAGCTATTTTATGTGTACCGGAAACAAAGAAAAAGGGATGCGACAGTAGAAACATAGAGAATGGGGTGTTGGAAGGTGGGTTTGAAATATTGTCAGGAGTAGATAGTGGATCACACGGTAACCAAGGTTCAGGTTTGATTATGAATAAGAGAGCTCATCAGCATATTAAGGAGAATGTATTCGTTTCTCTCAATTGTTGTAGTTTAGAATGAAAGAGGGATTCAGAAGACTATTCATTATAGCCTGCTATGTCCCAGTTGATACTGATCAGAGCGAAGTAAAAGACGCCTTCTGGGACTATTTATATGATGCAACAAGTACTTGCGATCATGGTAAAAAAATCATTCTACTAGAAGGTATTGATGAGTTGGCGTCCAACATCGGAATAAACAGAGGGTGCTAGGTAATTTTGGGGATCCAAGAATAAATGATAAAGGAAAACGATTAGTTAGCTTATACTTTCAAAAAGTCTTATTTATTACAAATACTTGGTTTAGGCATAAAATGATCCACATATACACCTGGTGTAGAGGAGATAGACACTGCCTTCGTTGTTAAGGATGAAAGATTAAGAGAGCCAGTAAAGGATACAAGGGTCATGACGGGTTCTGAATGCAATACTGATCATTACTTTTTAGTATTCAAAATAAACTTAGGTTAGGGATGAAGAAGGAAGAGAAACAAAAAAGCGAAATAAACGCGAATCAAGAATAAGAATTCACAGAAACCGAAAGTTATAATAGATTTTCAGAATAAAATAAACGAACGCATAGATAAGGCAGCTTGGAAGGCGTTAATAAACAATAAAAACATAGAGGGCGCATCGGCTATGATGGAGGATGTCAGTGTTAGGAGTGCGACCAATGTGTGTGGTACTGTGTTTGTAGAAGGAATATCTGGTGATGCATGGCGGAATGATGAAATTCAGGCAGCCGCCCAAGAAGAGAAAAAGCACATGAAAGAAGGTTGAAAATCACAGGCATTAGCGATGAGGAGAGAAATAGACTTGAAAATTATTACAGAGAAAAAAAGAGGAAAGTAAAACTTCAAGTAAAAGAAAGAAAGACAAAATTAGAACAGAAAAAAGAAGAAAATGCAAAACGACTTTGAAGGAAACAAGGAACTATTTTATAAATTGGCAATGATCAATATGAAGGGAGGTAAAAGTACAGAGGTTGTCAGCATGAGAAATAGCAAGGGTGAAATGCTATATGATACGGATAGGATACTACACGTTTTGATAAACTCTTTTAGGAAACTATTGGAAGATGAAGCTATAGGGCACCGCAACTGCGATATAGAATACGATGTGTTAGGAAAGTCAATTGAGAGTCTGTTCCTCTGAGGTTAGAAATATAATTGACCTTTAGACGGCCGGGATTTGAGAGTTGAAATCACCCTTAAAAAGTGACCAAATTAGTATCTGGTATCATGTATCGACTATATACAAAGTTCATTTGACAGGGCGAGCCGATATATCGGTTTTTCGGTCCGGTAAGGTATAGAAAAAAATTTTTAGTGTAAAATCTTATGACATTGCTGAAATTTGGTGAAAACGTGCTTCTAGTGGTTTTTGGGGTCGCTGATCACGAATCTGGAGTCATATTTGATGAATTCACATACACACCCACTCCCTCCCTCCTAATCAAATCGACCATTTTTTGTTACTCCTGAAACTCGGCGAAAACTTGACCCTTGTGGTTTTCAGGGTCACTGATCACAAATCTAGGGTCAAATATGATAAATTCACACACCCCCATGCCCATCCCACCAGATAAAGGTGTCTCCCGATTGACGAATCGCAACTCTATAACTTCTGTGAACGAAGTAAAATAACACACTCATATGGGATAATAAAAGGTTGATTTACACAGATCGGGATAGCTAAAAATTTATTATTTGTACTGACGACACCTAAATGATACTAAATTTTTTTAAATTGATCCCAGATTCAAAATCGTACCAATATACAAAAGAAAGGAAGATAAAAGCAACTGCAATAATTACAAAGGTATCGGCTTATTAAGTACCATAAGTGGAATACACTTAAAAATACTTATTCGTAGGGTGATGAAAATAACAAAAGAAAAAATATGGGAAGTTCAAAGTGGATTTATGGCACGACGATTATGTACGGATCAAATATTTAGCGAATGTAAGGGTGGATGGGAAACTGAGTGAATGGTTCAATATTATGCAAGGTGTTAAACAAGTATGCGTTATGTCCTCATGTCTATTTATCATATTTATACACAAATATCTAAGAATGGTCCTCTTCAACAAAGAAGGTGTGGATCTGGAGAGAGTGAGGGTACGTGGGTTAGCTTTCGCAGATGATAAGTGCATGAAACAAAAATTATGGTGTTTGAAGGAATATGTGAGAAAGTAATGTGTAACATTGTCCGCAATGATGAGAGAATAGAAAAAGTATATAATTCCGTATATCTTGGTAGCCTATTTAATAGTGATAAAAAGATAGTGGAGAGTTAGATAGGCGCATAAACGAGGGTAAGAATGATATTGGTAGAACAGGGTCTTTTATCAGAAGTAAAAATATATCAAGCAAGGCTAAAAGGGCCATATATAATTCTATATTTATACCGACTGTGCCGCACAGCAGCGAGACATGGACCTATCAAGAAAAGGATAAGAGCAAAATTACCGCGATCAACATGAAATTCCTGTGCATGATATAGGGCAAAACACTGATGGACGAAGTTAGTGATGAGATAATCCTCAAAGAATGTGGTGTAAAAGAGACACTGGTTGACATATGTGAAAGAAATTCTTTACCATGCTTTGGGCATGTTGAGAGATTGGAAGATGATCGACTAACGAAACAAGTTTATCAAAGTAAAGTAAATGGCAGTGCGCCCAGATGTAGACCGCGGAAAGAATGGTTAGAATTCGTAAATGAGACCCTAAGTCGAAGAGACATAAGAAGCCATAGAAATACAAGAGCTTGTGTAAAAAATGCATGGACACGAAGGAAGATGGAGACGTATGCCAGGGCAGAAAAGTGTATCGACAACTAATTTATAACAAAAGTTTCAGTGGATTGAATGACACCTTAAACAAATGGTCTCGGATACTCATGGGCCCGAGCGCGGAGCTTTACATGATGACTTTCTGAAGTCTTTTGCTTTGGGTGATCGCTAGAGAAATTGATCAGCACCTGGGTCAGAGCCGCCGCGGAGATTGCCATCTGAAAGTATTTTTTCTCGCAGTCAGGTGTAAGAAGTTTAATTTTAAAAAGTCTATGAAGGGTCCCGGGGCATAAGGGAATTAGTGCCAAACCTTAAATTTTCCATTAGAAACCAAAAACTGTCTACTTTTAATAATTTTTTGTTTTAGGAAATATTTTCGAGATATCACTTCACTGTATCGAACCATGAAAGGAGGATCCTAAAAGAAGGAACCAACTTTGAGAAAAACTTTTGTCAGAGAACGGCGCGGCCCAAAAAATTGAATCTATCACAGAAAAAGCTGCATGACTTTTTTATTTTCCAATATAAAAGAGAACAAGAAAAATTTTTCGAGCTACTACATTGGCATAAGCGCCAATTTTTGGCGGACCAAAAGGGCATAAGGGCGAAAGTTTGGAATTCAAAAAGGGAATGAGCGCCAAGGTTGAGAATATAAAAAAATCATAAGCGCTCAATTTTGTAATTCGAAAAGAGTATAAGCGCCAAATTTGAGAATTCCAAAATGAGCATAAGCACGAACATTTGGACAGAGAAAGGGCATAAGTATTAAAGTGTAAACTTTCAAAAGGACCTTAGCGCCAATATTTGGCAAACCAAAAGGGTATAATGTTTAAAATTTGACACAACAAAAGGCATCAGCGCAAAAGTGTGAAATTTTTAAAGTGCAT
>JAWWEA010000113.1:24646211-24657041 GCA_035222095.1 Andricus quercuspetiolicola | reverse complement strand
CTAACAAAGATCCCAAGGAACAGAAACAGGACAATCTCTTCGGCAATCCGGTCTTTCCGCCAATGCTAGACATGTCCTCGACACAGGCTCTTCTGCATATGGTGCGAACTGCAAATGCGGCGCAAAACGCTGCGGAACTAGAAACTTATCTTAAAGGTATGTTTCATTGGTTCATATAACTTTTCATGAATTCAATGACTTCATAGACCTGTTAGTTCCACAGATTCACTGCATGTTTATCTACTTCTGCAACCTTATCTTGACTTGTTTCGACCTCTAATAATAATTATAAACCAGCTCTTCGAGTTGATTAATATTCTTTCTTCTTCAATCAAAGGTGCGAATAAACGTGATGCGGGTGTCACGAGTCCTTTGGATTTGTCGAGTCCAGGTGGGTTTGCACCTCGAAAACGACAACGGACTGAATCGAGAAGGTCTGGAAGTATTTCCCCAAAACCAAAAGCAGCTCCTCGACCAAGTACTCCACCACCCGTTAGATGTCCATCTCTCTGCGGTCACATGCCGTGCGGTGATGGTCAATCTGTAAACCGTTGGTCAATCGAAGATGTTGTCAACTACGTCTCATCGATAGACATCTGCGCTGAATATGCTCAGGTAAGTTTCTAATAAGTCCACCAAGCTCTCATCTTAACTGTCATTCCGATTAAAATGAATGATTCTCTTCGCCAGAAACGTATAATGTCTTCGAACGCCACTGATTACAAAAGTGATTTTCTGATTTTTGACAAGAGAAATAATTGTTAATAAATTGCCGTGCGTTTAAATAAATCAAACTCTTGGACTTTGGACGTTCTGTAAGAAGTTATACTTTAGCAAGAGCGTTTGCGCGATTGATGGGCATCGTTATCCTGCAGGCAAGTTAATAACAACGCTGATATACGCGAGGCGTGAACCAAGAGACGTGGAAGGCAGTGAATGACTAACATCGGTCAGTGAGACAGACATCAGCGAGATCAAACGAGTGCGAAAGGAACGTTCTAATGACCTCTCCTTGAGTTGAGGTTCGACCCGGACTCGAACCCTGCACCCCGCTGTCCTCACGTCCTCACTTTCTCTGTCTCTTTCTCCAAAGTTCTACTTCTATCTTTGTCTCTTCGACTGACTCTTTTTCTGTAACCCGGAGGTGAAATTCCACGCAAACGTGATTTTGCTCTTTACGTATTCAATCGTGATGTCATTTTTTCACCTTTTCGCCCTCAGGACCACGAACCTAGGCGTGGTCTCAAGTTGTTCCATAAAAACATCCGATATCTTAGAAATCAAGATATTGTTAGGTTCCTTTCATTCGTACCTCAATGATTAACTGAAGTTCAAGATGATGTATAATTTTATGAGAATCAAGAGTTTGTTCTTCAATCTTTGATGAATAGGTTGACACTATAAAATAATGGATTCTCGTGTATATGTAAATAAATTACGAAGCCACTTGGCTCGTTATCACATTTGACTCGTTTTCTCACTTGGCTCGATTGACCCCAACTTTTTTCAGGTTACCTTTAAAGTTTTCACTGGCAAACGGTAGGCATTCGCTCACGTGAAGAAAAATGCTTGGCGAAGAGCGCAGACGGAGGAGAAAGCGCACGCGCGTGGCCTTTAGGCTAATTAACACCGCGTGGAGATCGAATGCCGGACGATAGTGACCACGCGTCTGGATTCGCTCGACCGTTAAGTTCGAACACGACGAATCGTCGAGATTCCGTTGAGCCTCTCGAGACTAGAGCTGGCTGCCCATCCTTGCAACAAAGACAGAGACTTTCTCTGCTATTAGCCCAAGACGAAATTAATTTTGCCGTGCTTGTGAGCAATTCGACAACGAACAGGCGATAATGAAGGAACATGAACTATCCGAATGAAATTTATTTCCTCAATTTTGTGCCTAATCAAACTCGGCAATCTTCAGTCTTTAATTATTAGCTGAGAAGGTGATGAAGAGAACTAATTGAAATGCATTTTTTTTACATAAAATCAGATTGTAAAATGTATCATCTGGAGGTGATATTTATCTTTTTGGGGATATTTATCCTTTCATTTGTGTCTCAACCGATTCCCATGGAAAAGCCTTACATGAAATCATGTTCACCCGTCAATAGATACTTGGAGCGCATTATCGTGCAGTATTGATTAATTGGTCGCTGCTTTGTCGATACGTGTGTGAAGACTGAAGGTGTTACATGTTAAATCTGTTCGAACAAGAGGTCATTCTAGGTCGGATCATGCTTTGCACCGAATCGTTAGAAAGTCTTACTCAACTGCGTGGTAAGCATATATGAGAAGGGCATCTATATTCATCGAAGAGATCTGTATCTCGGTTATGAGAAAACGAGAGCTCTTCTTCTAAGCATATAGCTCGCTACTGGTTAATTCATTCAAATAACTATGCATAATTGCAAATTGCCAGGTATAACTTTTCGAAATATAGTATGAGATCTAGTTAAAATTAGATCAGATAATTACTCCCTTACTTCTGCAATACGTTAAAAAAACTCTTTGTAATCTTCAAGCAATTTTACTCTAACAAAGTTTCTCTAAAATGAAGATGCAAATCACCTACTGTCTGAAATCAGTTTTCTGTTCGGTAAGGTCTTTCACAACTAAAAATGAACATCGAGTCGCTGTCAAAGGACATGATTTTTAGTCCTTAGGCGGATTCCGGCCTATATGATGTGCCTTAGCTGGATGAAAATTACGCAAGAACATAGCTGAGGTAATTGTAATATATATCCGTCGACTCTGACAAGTCTATGTCGGAGTGTAAGGCTGGCCCTGATAAGTATGTAGGTGTAACTTATGGTAACAAGGGACACACGAAGAGACAGAAGGTAGGCTCGAGTTATACCAGGCCCTCGGGTCAACGCGTGCACCAGTCCAAAGCGGTCTTCGGACGTTGGAAAGTCATGAATGTGCAGCCCAGGTTCCTTCTTCTTCCGCGACGCTGACTATCCAAGACAACGACGCAGACGATACGGACGTCGGCGTGTCCTCGCAACCCACGCATTCCTCATCGTCCAACTCGATCCATATCCGCTTGTCGGACCTTTATCGGCGACTCGATATTATACACCGTCGTGAATCGACTCGAGTTGTTTCGAACTGGTTCCATGTGATTCAAACATGCTGTTATCCTCGTCGTGCATCATTATCAAGACGCAAGGATATATAGAGCTTAAAATAATGAGAATTTTTAACAGGAATCTTTTTTTTACGAAACGGAGAATTATATAAGCAGAGGGTTAATACAGAGCCTGAAAACCCTGGAAAAGATACAAAAACTGTAAACATGATCTGAAAAACCTGAGAAACTTATGATATTTTTATAAGAGTCATAGAAAAACTTAAATTTTTATATGTATTGCCCAAACTCTTTTGCTAACAGGTAATGTTTAGTCTGGAAGTTGGCTTGAGAAATTAGAAAACATCAGGTCTCACAGCTTGATCATTACGTTGGCTGCTAGCGTAATTTTTTCCAATTTTTATTAAGAATTATTTCCGTCAGGACTATGTTTACTTTTTTGGTTTTCCACATTTCGTACAGGTGCAACTATTTTTTAATTTGTACGTTTCTTTAGCCTTTCAAATTATTAATCTTAAATGAAGCATTAGAAAATGGAACATTTCAGCTAAGGAATCTTAAAATTGTTAATCGTCTGCGCCATTTTTTTTTTAGTATTCTGAAATTAAAGCGTTATGAATCAAACAATTTTAAAAAGGCTGCATCTAGTCGTCCCGAAAAATTGGGGGAGTTGGAAAAGGGGAGTTGGAAATGGGATTTGGAAAAGGGGAGTTGGAAATGTGAGTTGGAAAAGGGAAGTTTAAAAAGTGAAAATTCGGGACGACTAGCCAAGCTTATGGAAAATATTGACTTAGTCATCTCAAATTTCGGGATGACGAGACACAGCGTTTTAAAAAAGTTCAAAGTTGTATAATATAAGAAAAACTATCATAAAAAGATTAATTTCAAAGTAATAGTTGGTCAGTTTTCAACTTAATCTTTCAAAATTATATTTTTTCTCTTTTTCAAAAAGTTGTCAGAATCGTTTTTAAAGAAAGAGAAATTCTTTTTCAATAACTAGACTATTTCAAATTGAAAACATTCCAAAATGGACAATTTTTTACTAAAACTTCACAAATTATAATACATAATTTAAAAAACAAGAGCATTTGCAAATGAACAATTTTGAAATTTGTGAACCCTCCAAGATTCTGAAATTTAATTTCAAGTTGCAAGCCTTAACTTAATTGTCCATTTTTACGAAAATACAAAAATAGCTATGATTTATTAAAATTCAACCTTTTTGAAAAATTGGTAAGAAGCAACAGTAAGACAAAATTTAATTACAGAAACCATTGTTAAAATAAATATTTTACGTAACTTTCTAAGTTTCTCAAATAAAAGAATGTTTCTTTCTTCCGTAAGGCATGACTGACTAATTTAATTTAAATTGATAATGTTTTGATGATTTGAATATTTTCCTATCGTATGAGAATTATAATTATAGGAGGAATTTCGAAAGAAGTTTAGAATTCTGAATCTTATCTTTGAAAAGGAATGAAATAGAGACGTGCAATTAAGTTTAATTTGAGAAAAAATCGAAGCGACATGAGTCACTCCGAAATTAATGTTTGTTCAGTCCGAAATTGTTTCGTTGATTTTGAAATAAAATCCATCCACGCTGGAGATCGAAAAGAAAATAATTGAGGAAAACACAGAAAAACCCTCACAATGCACAATGGAGAAATAGCTTACAACAACGTAACTACGGATTGCAAATTACAACTAGATTCAAATCTTCCTACGTAGTGCAGGTTTCAATTGTTCTCCCCTTGTACAACGACCTAATCAATTTTTGGAGAAAAATCAAGAAACATGTTAAGAAAAATTGCAAAATATGCACAAAAGTAATGCTGACTCTACATATCTTGCAGTAGGGTGAACGTTTTTCGACTTAGGACTTATTATTAGGACTTATTTCTTTAGGACTTTTACTTCGCGAGACTAGCCTTTGCACTCCCATGCCTCGAAATTTTGCGAGAGATTGTATTAAATGTTTCATCGATATGGATGATCGCTGATTCTCAATCGATTTTTTTTTGCTCTTTGATTCTCTCCTGTGCCTGTCGCGACATTACGATCGTCATGATTGGGCACGTGAGCCTTCAAGCCATCACTCACGTTTTCTACGTGCGGTTCAAGACGCAACCCGTAGAAACTTTGCGGTTACCACATATCTCGCCGACTAGTTAAGACTAACCCGCATCCTACGTACATAACATGCGGACATTGTAATCTCTGCCCGGTCGCTAACAACGAGAGGTCGTTCCTTGTGTACGAGCCACTCACGTATATTGACAGCTCGTTGCAGAAGTCCAATGTAATCGACAACCTACTCCATACGGCATATCGTGCGACGCCACGCAGTTTCTTTTCTTATTCTCAGTACTCATACATCCAGCAAAAACAAATACTTCTTCGTCATTTCATCCATAGATGCATAAACCGAAGGCTCCACCAAGAAACCCTCTTTTATTTTTAACACATCCTATCTTGAATTACATTTTCCTTCCTCGGTAGAGCTAGATTTAATTTCTCGTATTGTTGGTTTCATAAGTCAGATATCATTTTTTCTCTGATTGGATCATACTTTCCACTATAGAGCTTTATCGGTCAACTAGCGGAGAAAAAGTTAACGGATCGGTATCAGGATGAGTGAAAACTTATCTCAGAAATATTCGCATGTTTTTAGGATATCGGGCACTCGATCGACTAATTCTTGTGCAGCTCGTTAAGCTTTGACTAATTGTGGCTCGTTATGGGTCGATGCTTAATTACTCAGCAGGAGGGATTCCTCCTCCGCTCTTTCGTTCTTATCGTTCTCATAATCTACTTGGCAGCAACAGGTTCCTCCTCAGCTTTTTCGCAAGTCGGCTCCGATTATAGGAGTGTCTCAAGCTTTCAAAACAGAAGAAATTCGTTAATTTGAAATGCCGAAAGACAAATACCTATTAGTTCGTTTTAATTTTTACTAATGCTTGGCAATTTATTTCTTAATATCGAGGCTCCATTACGTTTAAATCTAAATGAAGAGCTAAAGTCGTGAGGTCACATGCAAAACCATAATCTGACTTTCACGGATTAAACGCGTCCTCAAATGAAAGAGTTTAACAAGATAATATTCCTGGTCTATTCAATCATGGTTAGAGGTAAATTATACAGAATCGCTCTTATACTCCCCATTTAATAGCTTTTTGTCAAAAGGCTTCATCTGGGTAAGTGCTTTGCACACAACCAATTATCCAGTACAATTTATATGTTAAATAATTCCGCTGCAACCGACCAATTAGAAGGAGCCTTTATATTAGATTCATCTAAATTGGTTAGCGTAACTAGAAAACACCGCAAGAGAACTCAACCTGTCCTAATAGAGCTTATATTTTATACGCGCTTCAACCGTCTGATAGTCTTTTTAACTCACAAGCTGGACAGACGAACTCGTGGATAAATATGCCATGTGATGAATCTATTTTTCCGTTCAAGTGAGTCATAGTTCCGCAAAGACAACTTGAAGATCAAACATTTTATTTCAAGGATTCAGAATTAAATTCTAGTTGTATCTCCCGTTCGCTTTCGTGTGAATATTCTGGAAAATTGGATAAGCAACACTTCCATACTTCATGGATGTTGCGTGCTTGAATGAGAAATTTCCAACGGACATTTTATCCTCAAGTTGTTTTCCTAAAGTTAGCACTCTAACTTAATCTACATGCCATTTTGTAGGATATGGAGTACAAATATCATTGGCAAAGTAGGTGAGAAGTACAGCCGCGTTTTCTTGGTTATCTTTCGACACGTATCTCGTTATCATTTAAGGATGATTACGAAACTCTCAGCACGCGGCCGCTTTGAAGAGATGATTGCTCTCTAAGATGAGCAACTGATCGCAAAATGATCATCTCTAGGATATCTTCTACACTGAAAAATAATGTAAAACTATATCAATCGTTTATCCAAAACTTGTCAATTTTTAGTAACCGATATAAAATCATTAACAGTTTCTAAATCTTAAAGAAAAGATCTGAAGATATGAATCATTATCTTGGATCGTAATTGTGGTCCTGACTTCTCATTCGTCTTATTTCATTTTAGCTTGGTTTCTTACAACACAAACATCTTCTAATATGTTCCTCTGGTAGTTACCCATCTGATGAATGGACGGTCGTCACCTTTCTTGTTCACCTCTCTTCGCACGTGATCCTCCCTCGTGCAGAAGAGTCGACCATCATTGACAGATCTAGGTTGCCTCCATTGGTTGCTTCACAATGAAGCTGATCTCCTTAGGTCGATTTACAGGGGATCCGTATCTGGAGGATTGAAACACTCCCACGTGGCTGTCCTTTCTTTCACGATCCAGAAACAAGAGCTGCATTGACTTGACGACTTTGTCAGAAGCTCACGTAGAAGGAATAATTTTCTCATTGGTAAATGTAAAATGTAGATTATTGTACCGATCACAACCGAAAATAAACAATCACTATGGATATATTATTTATTTTCAATAATGATTTAACCTACATTTCATAGTTTGAATATCCAGAAAGTGAAAGCACTTTTTTTTTGCTTTGCTAAACTATTTGGCAGGCTAGATAGACACCTAATTTGATTCCTAATTCAAGAAGGTCTCAACTCATCTATATCTGTCTGACTTAATGATCCTCTTTTCAGCATCAGCTCGGTTACGTGATATCTCCCTATAGAGAGTAGATTTCTTGAGTCGATTTACGACACTAATTTCCAAATTAGGTATCATCAGAGTGTTTGGAGTGACCTGCGTAAATCTCAGTTGGATTCCGAGTTCACGGAAACATCCCTGGCGAAACGAAAAGATATTTCTCGGTTCCCATCATCGTCTCGTTAAGGCCGACCTCAGCTCGGAATAGGAAAGCTCCGTGTCAGGTTGGAAATGTGGTAAACGAAGGCGCTACCTTAAAGGGTTCGTAGGCGACCCTCTCTTACTGGCTAACGTACCAATCGTCCTCGATCGGAGTGGGCCTGCTCGGAATCCACGGGCGTCATAGACAGCTGGTATCTTTATAGAATCGATTCGGCTGACAAACTGGAGGATAGCGCAAGACGAATAGCCGATCTGCATGAAGTATGGAGTCGTGCGCGTTGCGATTAGTCAGGAAGACTCGAAGTCTTCGTGCTCTAATGGGCATCGTTAGGCGTTAGGGTAAGGCAAGATATGCGGTTGCGTCTCCTCGTTGCTTGCCAACTTGGTATGCGTACGTTCGCAATCCACGCACGAAACACCTATTTTCTTCCTTTGGTAAAATGTGTTCTTAATTTATCTCCATTTTGGAAGGCTTGCGTCTTTTCCTTCTCCATCATTATCTATTTTTTCATCATCATTTTCTTCATCATCTAATTTTCCAACCTCTTTTTATATTGCACGATAACAGTGGGTTGGTCAGTGTGCCAAAAGTCAAAGACTTTTTTTATCGAACAAGGGATCCATTCTGATTAATTTACCTACTTAAAACTAGGACCACAGCTGATAGTAATCAAAAAATGGACTGTGCTGCGATTTCCTTCATCGAATAATTAATAGTCGAAGGAGATGCAATACAGATTCAAGCGTGTTCATGTTACATTTCTAGGACGGGTTAAAAGCACAGTTTCCTGGTCTCCTCCCATTAACCCATTAATAACGTCACCAACCACGACAAGACCCGTTTTGTTCCTAACTACCGTGTTCCTGATGGAGAACGGTATCGATCGAGTTTCTCGAAGCTTTGAGTTAGGCTAGGATGATTACCCCCAGGGGACAAAATTGCCAGGAACGTGCTCCTGGGTACCACGATCAGCACCTGGCAAACGTACTTGCTCGAGAATGGTCGTAAATCTACCGCTTCTTTGTAGAATTCCACTTATTCTCACCATGACCTTCTTTACTGGAGGCATGTATTTTGAAGTCCTAAAAATACAGAAGGTGAAGATTAACGTTAATTCAAACGGTATGCTAAATATTTTCAAGCTGAGAATTAATATGCGATTCGAGATTAAGATAATCTTGGGGTATTATGTAATTCAGTAACATTTTAAAAGTCGACCCATACAAGCAATCATGACAAATTTATAGATATCAAATCATAACTCTCACCTAATTCAAAAAACACAGGTCTTAACCTATGGCTTCTGATTCCTAAAGGTGTTGAAATTATTTACGGCACTCTTTGGTTATCGATTTCAAGACATTGCATTCAATGAAGTTGCATTGCATCGTAAACACGCGTAGTTTATACTTCGTGTGGTTTGCATTCTCTCTTGTTGTATATTACAATAGAAGTTGCATACATTGCATAGAACACATTGTCATAAGCCATAGACATAGACCAACGATAGACGTCTCTCCACCTCTGAGTGTGCCGAAGATTTATTACTTCGCGGTCGCCGGGGCACACGAGCACTTCGAAGACGACTTTCCCAGAGAGACGTAACGAGACTGAACGAATCAACCAATCATAGGGCGAATATTTTATCCTCGAACTTATTATCTTTTGCACTTTGTTGAGAGGACTAACACAATCTTATAGAATCTACTTCGAAATTACCATTCCAGTGACACAATTTTTTAAAACTCAGAAATTAACATTTTCCCAAACAGGTTTTTAAATCGCCGAACACGGGCATGTACCTGAAAATGAGTCTGCATTTTTTAACTCATTTTTTTTTTGTTAAGCGATTTTTTCGCGCAAACGTTGTACGACCCTCGTCAAGCGCCACGCGCTATCGATGCGCTAAACGAGTTTTGAATTCGCAAGTATACACGCACAAACTGTGGAATGAGTATAACTACCAGCCTACCCGGTATCCGCCAGCACGCGGTCTGCATAATTCCTTCGAGCTATGCGAGGCTTTTTGCGGCTGCCTCGCCTCAGGATGAGTGGGCCTTAATGATCGGCATGGCGTGATTTATTTTTGGAAACGGCCGATTCGTCGAGCTGCTCCCTTTAGATAAGGCCGTCGAAATCATCGAGGGAGAAGAAGGTGGTCAAGAAAAAAGGTGGACGGAAAGAAGGAAACGATGGAAGAAGGACGCACCGTGCCCGGAAGGAACGACTAAGTTCGGGGAGCAGTTTGCACATTTTATCTGAGCCTGAGAACCAGGCATCGTTTCCTTTCTCCCCTTCTACCTTCTAGGATATAAGATTTAAAATGCAGAAGAGTTAGCTCACTTATTTGGTAGGCGAGCCCCAAAATTGGCCACCAAACCAGATTGACCTTAAAATAAAAGAAAAATCTAAACATTTTTCTATCAATTCTTGCAAGCTTGTGTGCAATCCTTCTAATTTACATAAACCCATCTTTTATAACAATTTAACTCAGTTTCAAAATCCTTACACGTTTCTCTTATTCCATTGGTCAAATATATTTTGCAAAATATTTGATACCCCCTTCAGCAATCCAATCGTCGTGAATTTACGAACTTCTCGTAAAACTTCTAAGCCGTCGTGATACTGATCCATTTCGCAATTCAAGGTATCACCTGCGACGTAAACGTTCACGATTTTCACCTCCCCTCATCTTTTCATCTTCTGCCTCTTCTTGGCCGACCTCCCACACTTTTCTTTTTCTTCCATACTGGTATATGCGGGAGTGCAACTCTCATCGCATGAATAACGTGTTCCTCATGAGCGCACGACTTGCATCTTCCCGGCACAATCGCAGCGTGGAACATGTGTTAAGATATTTCGACACCAGCCGCATTTCTAAATCATGTCGACGGTTCACGCGATATCCTCATATGCATCGTT
>JAWWEA010000113.1:24500245-24511770 GCA_035222095.1 Andricus quercuspetiolicola | reverse complement strand
TCTGGTCGACTAGAGGGAGCAGATGCTGGGCCAGACTCTGGCCTCTGTCATACAAGCCAGACGTTGCTACTAGGGCAAAATCAACTACTTGGTTTAAAATTAAACTACTTTCAGAAATTATTCTTTTGTTGGTAAAAATTTATGATTGTTGATGAAAATATATTTTTTTGGCTTAAACATTCAACAACCTGATAGAAAATTAAATTATTTGGTTGAAAATTAACTTTTTAGTTGAAAATTTATATTTTTGGTAGGAAATTCAATTACTGGGTCAAAAATGAACTATTTTTGCCTAAATATAACTATTTCATAGAAAATTAACTTTTTTGTAGAAAAATAATATACTCCGGTTGAAAATGCAACTGCTTTGTAGATAATTCATCTTTCTGGCTTCAAAATTCAACCATTTGGTAGAAAAACAAAGTATTTAGTTGAAAATTAACTTTTTTGTTAAAAATTCATTTTTTCTTTGGTTGAAAATTAAACTATTTTCTTGAAAATGCGATTATTTTTTTGGTTAAACATTTTTCTTTTTTGCCTGAATACAGCTAATTGATTTTTTTTTTAATTAATTTTTTTAATTGAAAATTTGACGATTCCATTATTGGTTCAAAAATATCTTTTTAATTTCGAATTAAACTAGTTCAAAATTTACTTTTCAGTTAAAAATTTATATCATTAGTTGAAAATTAAACTGTTTTGTAAAAATCTAAACTATTTTGATGAAAAAACAAGTTACCTGATGCAAATTTAATTTCTTCTTTGAAAATTCATCTTTTCGGACGGAAAATTCAACTACTTTGTAGATAGTTCATCTTTTTGGCTTAGAAATTCAATACTTTCGTAGAAAATTAGACTACTTAGTTGAAAATTAAATTTTTTATTAAAAATTCATCTATTCTGTTAAAAATTCAACTATTTCGTTGAAAATTCAACTATTTGGTTAAAAAGTAAACTTTTTGTTAAAAAATCATATTTTTCGTGCATAAAGTCGAATTACTTTGTAGATAATTCATCTTTTTGGCTTCAAAACTCAGCAATTTTGTAGGGAATTAAATTATTTGGTGGAAATTATTAGTTTGTTCGAAACTCATATTTTTGGTTTAAAATTAAACTATTTGGTTAAAATTTAAATTATTTTTATTAAAATTTGAATATTTGGTAAAATGTTAACCTTTTTGTTGGAAAATAATATTTTCGGGTTGAAACTTCAACTCTTTGGTGTATTTTCCATTTTTGGGTAAAAAAAATATTCTTTTCTCAATTTAAAATTCATCTTTCTCGATCCAAAATTCATCTGATTAACCATTCAGCAATTTTTGTTAAAAATTCGACTTTTTCGTTTTATTGAACTGATTGAAAATTCGTTTGTTTTTCTTTTTTTTTAAATTATGTTTATTGGTTGACAATGAACTTTTTTTGTTGAATATTAAAACTTTTTGGGTTGAAATTTCAACTTTTAAAATTCGTTCCTTTAAATTGAAAATTTATCTTTTATCGTAGAAAAGTAATTTTTCTTGAATGGGAATGAAACTTTTTATTGAAAAATCGGGTCTTCGAAAAAATTTGTCCTTTGAACTATTTGGTTAAAAATTCAATTATTTCGTTGTGGATGCAACTGTTTGGTTAAAAATTAGGTTTCTGTTACTGAACATTCGTTTTTCGGTTAAGAATTCGTCGCTTTTTGTAGAAAATCTTTTTTTGTTGAAAAGTCAACTATTTTGTTGAAAATGTAATATATATCAACATTAAATGTTAGGAATTTAACGTGTTTCTTATTGAATTCAATATGGTATTTACACTAATTTTATTTGAACGAATTTATTCCTGGTTTTTGGTGAAAAATCGCCCGACTTGATGTATTTTGAGAGAACTTTGGGCTACGTTAGTTTTTCGTGCGAAGGAGGAGGAGGAGGTGGAGGAAGAGGTGCAGTAGGAGGTGGCGGAGGAGGTGGAGTAATATGTGCAGTAGGAGGTGGCGGAGGAGGAAGAGGAGGAGGAGTAGGATGAGGAGGAGGAGGATGAAGTGGAGGAGGAAGAGGCGCAGGAGGAAGAGCAGGAGGTGGAGAAGGAAAAGAAGGAGGAGGAGAAGGAGGAGAAGCGGAAGGAGGAGGAGAAGGAGAAGTCAAAAATTGGTCAAGTTTATAGACGACTCCTAATATACAACTTCTAAAATGGTGTAAAGAAGGATTGGTGTTCTTAAATATCAAGATATAACATAAAACAACATCGATTTATTTAAGACAAATGCTTGCACGTTATCATAGAAGTTCGTAGTAATGATGATAATAATAATCATATTCATATATACATAAAATAAGGCACATTTGATATTACATTAATCAAAACGCGACGCTAATCTCGTTGCGTTGTCATATGTCACTTTCTCTTCGATATGCTACATTTTTACTAAATGTAGAAAATGTCATTTATTTATACATAAACCTATAATATATGTGTAAGTTCACGAACTTTTTCGTTCCCATCCTTTTCCCTTCATGATATTCGGTTTACTTTTCATTTCAAGACCAACTCTTGAGACTGGCATTCAATCTTAGCCAATTAGCAACCAATTGTTAATAACAAATAAAATTCATCCCGCACCTTTCCTCACAATTTCGCACTTTTAAACAAATAGCGACATTAGTAGTTGAAATCGATTGTAATATGTTAATAACAACTAGGATCAGAACCACTAATAATAAATCGTACCTATCGGAACATTCACATTTTCTGTCTTCTTTTTTCATTCACTCTCTAAACTTTCTCGAACATATTTAGTGCGATATATTCACATGTTCTGCTTAAATTGAATAAAAGCTAGTTACACGCAGAACTTGAAAAACTGGCACGTATTTTAAATAGGTCGTAATCATTATAAATACCCAATATCTTACAATTTAATAGAAATTAAATAAATAGACGACAGTATACTGTGAACATTATTTAATGACTAATAATCAGCGAAGGATAATTTGAAACTAGAAGAAGGGATATTTCAGAATCAATTTGATTCACGGTGGCCAATTAAATCAATGGACAAAATTACCGTCAATTTAAAGTAAAAATTCGGACCCTTCGAGCTCAAAATGTTTTTATTTGAAATTTTAAACTTTTAAAATTGAATCTTGAAATTTTTTGATTCAAACATTTAATAAATAATTTAATAAATTCTACAGTTTGAAGATTCAGATTCATTTCAAGAAATATAAATCAGCGTTGTCACTTTCAATACTTTAATTTGAAAAATTAATTAATAAATTTGCAGATTTTCAAAAATATATCACTTTCAGTATTTCTAAGCCAGAAACATTAAAAATTGAACTTGAATATTTTTTTCCAACTTAAAATTTTTTTAAATTAGAAGTTAAATTATTTTTATTTTACGTAGTTTGAAATAAATAACTTTTCAACTGTTATTTAGACATTAAAATTTGCTTTTGTTTTGAAATATGTTTGTATATTCTCTTAAAATTGTTTTTTCAAAATAAAAAATAATTTCAATTTTTCACGAATATCAAGAAAAATTTTTTTATCCTAAAACCTGCTTTAAAATCTTATTTCAAAATCTTCACAAATATACATTTGGTTTTAAATTTTTTTAAATCTTCAACTTTTATTTTTAATAATAAAATAATAATAATAACACATTATTTTTGAAATGTTTTAAGAACTTCTAAATATCTTTTAAAATGATTAAAATTTTCCCTAAATTTTTTTCAAAAATCTTGGGAAATTTAAAAAATTGTTCAGAAGCTTCCAGATTCCTTTTTGAGTATTTCAGATAGCTTTTAAAATTTTTAAAAATATTTTCCTAAGTTTTATTTTTAAAAATAAGAAATCATTTTCATTCATGCTGGGAATTTTAAGATATTTTTTTTATTCCTAAAAAGCTTTCTATTCCTATTAAATGATTTCAGGTTTTAAATTAATTTTGGAACTTTTCAAAGCTTCTAATTGCCTTTCTAACTGTCGCGAATTTTGTCTAAATCAATAATTATTCAATTGTTATTTATAGATCGAAATTTGTTTTGTCTTGAAATATTTTTAAATATTCTTTTAAAATTATTTTTCCAAAATGAAAAATAATTTAAGTTTTTTTCTCAGAAATACCAAGAAATTTTTCTTGTTATCTCAAAACCTTTCAAAATTCGCAAACAGCTTCAAAATTTTATTAAATAATCTTCAAAACTCTACATTTTATTTGAAATATTTTCCAATTTTGAATTATTTTTGAAATTTTTAAGAAACTTCTTAATATGTTTTAAAATGATTCGAATTTTTCATAATTTTTTTTTAAATCCTCCAAAATTGAAAAAATGAATTAGAATTCCAGATTCTTTTTTGAGAATTTCGAAAATCTTTTGAAATCTTCTTAAATATCATTCTCAATCATTTTCAATTTTAATAGCAATCTTACAATTTTTTTATTCTTTCAAAACCTTTTATTCGTATGAAATAATTTTAAGTTTGAAATTAATTTTGTATCTTTTTGAAACTACTAAACATTTTTTCAACTTACTTTAATTTTTTCCAAATCAATAATTCCATAATTGTTACTTATACATAAAATTCAAAAAGTTCGCTAGAAAATTAAAAATGTTTAAACTAGAACAATTAAAATTGTTACTGTCAAAGTTTAAATTTAGCTCGCTAAAATTTTAACAATTCCAGGCATTCCATTTCAAACAATTCAGTTTCAAATTCTTTACTTTCAATTATTTGATTTATAATTACTCGTTTTAAATGAAAATTCAAATTATCACTACTAACTAAATAATTGTTTTTTTCTTAAATAAAAAATTTGAAATTGAAGGGGTTAAAATGGAATGTTTTAGACTGAAAAAATATTTTAATAGTATTTGAAATTGTATAAAAACGTTTAATTAATTATTTTATTTTATTTCATTTTATTATTAAAATTATTTTTATTTTTATTCAGAATCGTCTTGTAAAATCGATTATTGTTCATTTTTTAATACTTAAAACACAGCTCAATTTTGAAGGTAATTAATTAATTTATATTCAAATTTGATAAATTAGAAAGGTTTTTTATCCAAAATTTACGACTTCAAATCTTCAATTACTTAAATCGTTAAAACTGCATTTCAAAATTCTCCAAATTAAAAATTTAAACTTAAAAATATACATTTTTTCATGTAAAGATTTGAGGATTACACATTGTGAACCGAATGATATAATTGAAGAAGTTACCAATTGAACTTAACATATTGAAAAAGTTGGAATCGAGATTATTTTCAATTTGTACATAATTCCTCAAAAAAGAGAAAAAAGGGTAATTTTAAATGAAATGTGTGATATTTCAAGTAATTGAATAATTTTTTCTTGTAAAAATTTCGAAAATTCCCGATCCAAAAATAAGTTTACTGCTTTCTTTCCTGTTTTCTGGGTCCAGCGGCCATCCTATTGATTTCTTCATTGGAAGATTTCATTCAAAATAAAAGAACTTCTTTCGAAAGAAGCTCTGAAACATCCCTTTATCTGCACTTCTCAAGATTGCATCGAAATTCAGATTACTTAGCTATTTAATTTTTTACGTTGAGCTATTTACCACAATCGCTACGAAAGGAATTTTTTAATATTTAATCTTAAACAGTACTTATATAAAAAAAAACCTTATCAGTGTTACTTTCAATTTTAATTTTTTGATAATTATGTCGCATGTTAAGAAAAAGATTAAGGAATAACATGCACAATAACATTATTTTTTAAACTAATTGCAAGTCAATAAATTTCATTCACTGAACATGTTTTCTGTCTCTTTTATGATCCTAACTCTATCAGAAAAATTCAAAATCTAGAAATAGATCATAATTTATTCCTAATATATTCGTAAAAAATAAATAACTTTCACACCGGTTTGAACTTTAAAATAATATGATTGTAATACTAGGTAGGGGAAACCTCTCTACAGTGGATAATACAACAACAGCGGATAATAATTAATTAAAAATACTAATTTATGTAAAAAATTAATTTCATTCGATCAATAGTTAAGAGACGATACGTGTTGATAAATTAAATTAAAAATTAATTATTTTACGTATATTTTCGCCATTAATTAATGAATATCTACTGTAGGTTGCATTATCCACTGTAGGATGGTTTACCCTATTTACGTTGCCGTTGCACAATTCCAATTATTAACTAGTTAATTTGATTTGGCAGTATTTGTAAGTTAAACACACATTCACCATAGAAAACTATGAAGTTGGTTACGTTTTATACAATTAGGTATGATCATTGTTACTATATATATTTTTTCGATTTACAATTATTCAATTTTTTTTATCAATGATCACATTGTCAGAAACCAAGTCAATTTGATATGAAATGCTGTAGTTGTAACTTTGACATTAGGGGGGAGCGAAAAAATATTTTATTTATTTTTTCAAATTCGAAGGGGTCCAAAATTTGTAGTTTATTACCCGGATCTCCTATAAAAAGTTACAGATAAAAAAAATATGTTCTGGTATCGACGATTAAGCTCAAAATAACGAATAAAAGCGAATTTTTTGTTATTTTGGTACCACAAAAAATTTTCAATAGATGAAAATGGTTTTCAAAATTAGTGTTTATAGCAATAATTATCGTCCGAAAATTACATAGTAATAACAAAATTATTATGGATCTTAAATTGTCATTAAACTTGAAAAACAAAAGAAAAACCACTTTTTTTTTGCTTGATTAAATGATATTGTTCGTTTGGTAAGAATTTTTCTTATTAATTGCATGGATTCTAAAATCTAGTTATTACAAATTGTCATTAAAATTAAATAAATTGATTGAAATCACAATTTTTTCATTCTTTTAATCGTCATTTTTTTAGCAGACTTCTGGAAAAAAAGTTTTCTATCATTTTAAGAATTTTTTAATTGCTGCGTAGTTTTTAAAAGATAATTATAGTTGTAAATAATAATTTTTAGAAACTTTTCCATTGATTAAAAAATTGATTGCTTATCATTTTAACAAAAAATTTCGCTATTATTTATTATTTAGAGCTTTATCGTGTACGTGAAAATATAACATTTTTTATCTGTACCTTATTTAACATTCACTAAAATTTTTATTTAATTTCCTTTTGAAGACAATACAAACAAATTAACTATTAATTAAAGGATGATTGAAAACTCCCAAAAAATAAAATTCCGGAGAAATAAAATTCCCGACACTATAAAATTCACGAAAAAGAAAATATTCAAACTAGAAAATTGCGGAAATTATAAAATTGATGAAATATAAAAATTTCAGATTTGAAATATTTTTGAATGATAAAATTCCTGAACAATTTATAAAATTACTGAATTTGAAAATTCCCGAATAATAAAATTTTCGGTCGTAAATTGCCGAATTATAAAATATCCGAAACTGAGAAATTTCACACAACATAAAAGTATCGAATTCAAACAATTAAAAACAGGGTTTTTAATAAATCATATTTATTCATTAAAAATAAAATAATGAAGTATTTTTATCGACATTTTTTTCGGATGTTAAATGTATATAAAATTTTTTTTTTAATTTGAAATAACAATAATTGACTAAGAAATCTCTCTATGCAAAAAGCAATACACGAACAAAATTTTTATTACAAGCGCAATAATTTAAATAAAAACCTACTACACATTTTCAACAAAAAAAAACTTGCATTGAGAAATTTTTTTTCAATTATTCTTATTTTAAATTTAAGCAATAATTTTGAAAAATACATTGAACATGGAAAAATGTCTTTTATCAACATACGTCATTATTTTGTTTTTAATAAATAAATAATATTGCTTAAAAACAATTTTGTAAATTGTTTGAATTTGGGAAATTAACAGTGTCCAAAATTTTAAGATTCGGAAATTTCTGTCACGAATCGCGAAAAATAAAATCCCTGACAGAATGTTGCCGAATTATAAAATATCCGAACTGGAAAATTCTCGATTTTAAAAAACTTGAAAATTGTTTTTGATAAATATTATTTATTTATTAAAAATACGACAATCGAATATTTTTATCAAATAAAAATTGGTTAATTGTTCAAAGTTTTTAAAAATTATTCTTTTAATTTAAAATAACAATAATTGTATGAAAATTGTATTAAAAAATAAATTTGAAAATACGTGCGCCTCGACCGAAAAAAGAAATTTTTCCCTAAATTTTCTCAAACCTGATAACATTTTCAAAACAAACTTTACAGTATTCAATTCAGCACTGATTTATCTTGCGGTTCTTTTTTTTAAATTAACAATTCAATTTTTGAGAACATTTTTGTGATTAAAAAAAAATACTATGCACAATTTCAATCAAAATTTTTCATTCAGAAGTATATATTTTTCAACTATTGTTATTTTAAATCTAAACAATGACTTAAAAAAAAACTTTCAACATTAACAAATTTTTTCTTTTATAAAAATGTAGGATTATTTGATTTTTATTAAATAAATGATATTCAATAGAAAAAAATTTTTCAATTGTTTTATTTCTGCAATTTTATAATTTCGTGAATTCTATTATTAGGGCAGTTTCCAATTCGGAAATTTTATTTTTCGGGATTTTTCAGACGTCCCTGTGAATTATCCAATTCACGATTTTTACATTTCGTTAATTTTATGATTTCAGGAATTTTATTTTTTGAATATTTTATTTTTCAGGATTTTTACAGAATTGTGAATTTTATTTGTTAACTTTGTTCCAAGAAAAAACGCGAGAGAGCTTGACAGTAATGCGAAGAGGGACTGACGTTTCTACACTTTTAAGAAGTCTTTCAAAAAAAGCAGAAAAGGTGGAAACTCAGAACTGAGAAAATTTGAATTTTTATATGAACCGAGAAATATCAGTAAAAATAAGCATCTTTTTATAAACAGTTTTTCTCAATAAAAACCGGAAAGTGAAAAAACGTTCAAAATACAAAAACAGCATTTTTCTAAAAAGTAGGCTACTTTAAATTGATTAGCAACGTCTAAAAGAACTGGCATAATTAATATTTATTTTACATCAATGTACAAAGTCTGGCGTCGGAATGTTTCGCATTCTTTCCTACCTCAATATTCTTTATAAACTAGAATCCAAACACAAATCACCTTGTATTTACGACGCCCATACGCAAAATGTCTTTAACAACTCGAGCAACGATGCATAAGTATTATGGAATGTAAAATTTCAATATAAAATATAACAAAACTAACACTATTTAAATATTAACTGAAGAACTCTAGAATTCAATTTCGATTAATAATTCGATGTAAAATTAAAAATGCGTCGATAAATCCCTGGGTTAAGAATTATAATCCGCGATCGTCGAATGGCACTGGCTTATCGATAAACAAACGTTTTCAAATGGAAGTCAGAAGTCATTTTCTAAAATAACTACAGATTTCTGAGCGATCTCTGCAAAACGTCTTAAACGATATAAAATCACTGGGCAGTCCACGACTCGTCCTCAAACCTTCAGGGCGAAATCGTACGCACGGCCTGGCTGTGGACTCCGCGTGGTGCCGATAGTCAGTCCCCCCACCACCAGCACACTCCTACCCCTCTAGTCTTTTCCTTACTCGGATACGCTGGTGCGCTGGTGGTGGGGAACTGCCTGCCCTCACCACGAGAGGTCCACAACGGCCAGGCCGTGCGTACGATCTCGTTCTGAAATACGTATGAGGACGAGTCGTGGATTGCTCAAATTATCAAGATATGTAATAACGTTAACAATAAGTTCAAGAGCATCACTTTCAGCTCGATGTCACAGTCAGTGTATTTTTATTTACAAATTATGCTCTTCTCTGTGGAGATTCGCTTTTTTCCTTCAAACAATTCTAAATAGTTAGATGAAGGAAGAAAAGCGTCTGCAGAAGAACCTTTCCAATATCCAGAAATCGTTTTATTCCGTGTGGCAAAAGTATCCATATTCTATAGTCATCTCACTTATTATATCTAAGGAAGTAAAGTTCTTCGTCTTATTTCTCCGCAGTCACTAATCTCAGACTGTTGGGGGCCACTCATGATCCATTGTTCAAAGTTCATCATTATCAAAAATTGAGAAACAAGGCTTTATAGACGAGATAACTGACGAATAGTTCTATGGACTACAAAAATTCTCTTGATTTCTTCTCCGGCTACCAATTACGATTTACATATTCTGAACTATTTTCGTTTCTTGTCTATAAGCAAAGTTCCTGCAATTTCGGTTGCCGAAATTTATCTTCCGAATCGCGTCCTGGCGACGGAATAACGATGTCCGGAAATCCAAAATCCGGGAACAGGTCTTGATTCGTGGCGAGAAAATATGGGATATCACAACTTCGAAGGGTCGTAATTTTCAAAGGACCACCTCTGTCTCAGTGAAGATGGAGAACATTCCTCCATTAAAAGTCGTTGTTTGCTCTCTGTAATCGCCAAACACTTGTCACTGCTTCCGTGTCTAATTTGCTTTGTCTGTAAAAGAAAAACGGATATTAGTTTCTCTGAAATTAATGAGTTTTGGTATTACAGGGTGGCTGCAAAATTTTATTTTTCAAAATTTCCTCACTTTTATGAATGGAATAAAACAATTTGAGATTGAAATTAAAAATTTATTTATTTCAATCAAAAAAGATGAATTTTCAACAAAAGAGCTGAATTAATACCGAACAGAAAAAGTTATTTTTGAACAAAATAGTTAAAGTTTTAACCAAATTGTTGAATTTTCAACCTACGATGATGAATTTTCAAGAAAATGGTCGAACTAAACAAAATTTAAGTCATAAAAAAAAAGTTCATCCAAATTTTTTAAGTTGAGTTCAACCAAAAAAGACGAATTCTCAACAAAATACTTGAATCATCAAGCAAATAACACTAATTTTTAACCAAACAGTTTCATTTTTACCCAAAAAAGATTAAATTTCTATTAAAACAATTGAATTTTCAAAGCAAGAATATGAATTTTCAACAAAACGATTAAACTTTTCAATCGAGAAGAATTACTTTCTAACAATGTATTTAAATTTTTCAACAAATACTAGTTAGTTTAACCAAAAAGATGAATGCTCACGTAAAAATATAATACTAGACTTTTTAGTCAAAACGAATTAACTTTCCACTAAAGATAGCTCGATTTTATAACAAAGAGATTATTTTTCCAGCAAAACTGGATAGTGAAATTTTCAGTCTAAAACACGATTTTTTAACACAAAAAAAAATGAATTTTCCACAAAATAGTTCAGTTTTTGACCAAAAAGATGAATTTTCAACTAAAATGATGAATCTTCAACAAAAAATGAATTTTTAACAATGAGATATTTTAATTTTGAATAAAAGACAGTTGCATTAAAAAAGAGGAATTTTCAGCAAAATAGTTGAATTCCCAACCAAATAAAATGAACTTTTATACCAAAATAGTTCAATTTTCCATCAAAGAAAAATTTTCAAAAAAATAGTTCAATTCACGAACAAAAAAGAGGACATTAAACAAAATAAAAAACTGTTGAATTATCAACCTACAAAAATGAGTCTTCAACAAAATGGATGAATTTTCAAAAAAAATG
>JAWWEA010000113.1:24146678-24159157 GCA_035222095.1 Andricus quercuspetiolicola | reverse complement strand
CATAAATTTCTTACTCTTTAATAAAATGTATCATTATTATAGGTCAATCGATTCGTCTCGAACCAAGGAATCTTTTATATTCTTGCATCAACTTCGAATTATGTTAACGAAAAAAGTTTTACTATAAAAAACCGATTTTTACAATATTATTAAATGCTTAAAAAAAATCCATTGAATATTTTCAGAAATCTTGCTGTCAGTTTCGAGATATCAGTGTTGAAAATAAACCCTCTAAATTTCATCAATTTATTTGCAACCGTTTTCAAGTTATCGTGTTTACAAAAAAGTGTGACATCCACACATCCACACACACACACACACACACACATCCGAAAAATTGCTTAAAACATTGTGTTAGACATTTTTAAATTAAGGAAAGTTTAATTGAATGAATTCTAAAATTTTGGAAAATGTGACCATTACAAAGCTTCCTCTATGAGGAATCAAAAAGTTATGGGAAAAAACAATACCCGTCCCAACCTTTAAAGTTTAACACATTCCTCTAGTTTTTTCAATAAAAAAAGAAATTATACCCAAAAATATAGTTGGATTTTTTTATTGGGTTTAGGTTCTAAATGTTGTCTAAGTTCGTAACGTTATTTCCATTTATAATCACCCCCCTTGTTATCAACCTCAGTTTTTAGCCCCCACCCCCCTTCTCAAAGTGGTAACGTAGTTTATGGAAAATACCGCCAGACTACTTTTCCTTTTAGGGAAACACCACTGCAAAAATTGTTTAAAAATATCCACATCTTTGTTAAATGATCCCAGATTGGCATTATGCAACCCCTATAAAATGCGAGGTTTTGTAACCTGGGTGTGAAAACAAAGCAAAAGGGAAGACGCTTAACTATAGAACAGATGCGTGGAGGATGCTAGAAGATCACGCTATCCCTTATCGCTGCCAAAGCTCGCAACGAGGGCGCTATTAAGTTGAAGTTGTAGAGATAGCGAGCGCGGAATTTAGAGAGAAACGTGCAATTCAGGTTCTGGAATGTCCCGTCCCTCGTTTCAGCTAAATCCCTGACTATCCTCATTCCCAGTTCGCTGATCCTCCCGCATCTCCTCATACCTCACCTCCAACCCCTTCAACTCCTCATCTGCTCATCTTCTCTTCTTTACACCCCTTTTCCTGGGATGAGCCACGACGCCAACGCTCAAGTCGTAGTAACGACGGTCGTGATTACTCATTCGCATTCCAGGACATTTCTGAAGAACCATCAAGCTGAGGCCGGAACTACATGTCCAGGAGGTCGTTCCTTGAACTTTGTGTGGAGGTTTTTTTTACTGTTTTTGTGAAGCTCTTCACCTGGGGTGATTGCTAGAGAGATTGATCAGCGACCTGAGTCGGAACGTGTTGCGAAACGAACGTTTTATTTAAATAAACAACATAGGACTAAATCAGGCTTACCCAGAAAGGGATACGGCTTAATGGTATAATAATAATAATACTTAAAAAGCTATTTCATCAATTTTAAAAAAGCAAACGTAGAGAGAATATTTTACACCTTTTTCAATTATTACGCTTGGAAATAAAGCAATGAAATAATCATATACAAGACGAGATAGAGGATATATATGAGTAAGTCGTTAAAAGTTACAATATAAGGTTTTTGCACGAACACGCAAACCATAAACTTTTCTCATCTTCTTGTAATACTTTGGAAAGTATTGGCAATTCTGAACAGCTCATAAAGCGTGAAGCGTGCTCTGTCCACTTACCCGGAGAAAAATGGATGTTGAAACCTAGATATTAAAAAATCAGATAATGTCGCCTAATCTCGAATTTATGAAATACTAACTAAAATCATCTTAAATGCAATTCAAATTTAAAAAAAAATGGTTTAAACATTTTTTTAAGGGGCGAAAAATATTTTTCCGCCTCCGCCGCAGGTCTTGTTGGTATGTTTTTTAACGCAGTTTGCGATCAATCACATTGTTACTTGTTCAAGAATCTCATACAGTTCTAAAACATAAGACGACCACTGACATTATTACCTATTTCTATATCAATCGCCTTATGTTTTAGAACTGCATGAAATTCATAAAGAAATGACAACGTGATTGATCGCATTAGGTTCCATAAGTGCATAAAATTCAGAATCAAATGTAAATGTCAGTGATCGTCTTATGTTTTAAAACTGTATGAAATTAGTAAACAAATAGCAATGTGATTGATCGGCTTATGTTTTAGAACTGCATGAAACTCATAAACAAGTAAAAACGTGACTGATCGTCTTATGATTAACAACTGTATGAAATTCAAAAACGAATGAAAATGTGAGTGATCGTCTGATGTCTTAGAACTGTATGGAATTCATTGGAAGTGATTGATCGTCTTATATTTTAGAACTGCGCGGAATACAGAAATAAATGACAATGTGATTAATCGCATTAGGTTTATATAAATGCATGAAATCCCGAAACAAATATAAATATGAGTCACCGTGTTATATTTGAGAGCTGTATTAATTCATTATGATTGATCGTCTTATGTTTTGGAACTGCATAAAAATTCAGAAACAAATGACAATGTGAGTGATCGTTTTACGTTTTAGAACTGTATGAAATTCATAAACAAGTAATAATGTAATTTATCGTCTTACGTTTGACAACTATATGAAATTCTGAAAGAAATGGAACGTGAGTCATCAACTTATGCTTTAAAACTGTATGAAATTAATAAACAAATAGCAATATGATTGATCGTCTTATGTTTCACAACTATATGAAATTCAGAAACAAATAAAATGTGAGTGATCGTTTTATGATTTAGAACTGCATGAAATTCATAAACACGTGAAAATATGACTGATCGTCTTATGCTTTAGAACTGCATGAAATTCAGAAATGTATGACAATGAGAGTGATCGTTTTATCTTTTAGAACTATATGAAATTCATAAACAAGTAACAATGTGATTGATCGTCTTATGTTTAGGAATTGCATGAAATTCATAAAAAAGTAACAATGTGACTGATCGTCTTATATTTTAGAACTGCATGATATATAGAAATAAATGACGATGTGAGTGATCGTTTTATGTTTTAGAATGCATGAAATTCAGAAAAAAATATAAATATGAGTGACCGTGTTATATTTGAGAGCTGTATTAATTCATAAACAAGTAACAATATGATTGATCGTCTAATGTTTTAGAACTGCATGAAATTCAGAAGCAAATGACAATGCGATTGATCGTCTTACGTTTTAGAACTGCATGAAATTCATAAAAAAGTAACATTGCGATTGATCGTCTTATGTTTCACAACTGCATGCAATTCAGAAACAAATGAAATGTGATTGATCGTCTTATGTTTCACAACTATATGAAATTCAGAAACAAATGAAATGTGAGTAATCGTCTTATGTTTTAGAACTGCATGAAATTCGTGAACAAGTAATGTGATTGATCGTCTAATTCTTTAGAACTGCAAGAACTTCAGAAAAAATAGCAATGTGATTGATCGCATTAGGTTTTAGAACTGCATGAAATTCAGAAACAAATGTCAATGTCAGTGATCATCTCATGTTTTAGAACTGCATGAAGTTCATAAGCAAGTAACAATGTGATTCATCATCTAATATTTTAGAACTTCATGAAATTCAGTAACAAATTATTATGCTAGTGATTGCTTTATATTTTAGATATGTATAAAATTCATAAACAATTAACAATGTGATTGATTATCTTATGTTTTAGAACTGCATGAAATTCAGTAACAAATTATGATGCTAGTGATTGCTTTATATTTTAGAAATGTATCAAATTCATAAACAATTAACAATGTGATTGATCATCTGATGTTTTAGGACTGCATGAAATTCAGAAACAAATTATGATGTTAGTGATTGCTTTATATTTTAGAACTGTATAAAATTCATAAACAATTAACAGTATGATTGATCATCTTATGTTTCAGAACTGCATGAAATTCAGTAAAAAATTATTATGTTAGTGATTGCTTTATATTTTAGAACTGTACAAAATTCATAAACAATTAACAGTATGATTGATCATCTTACGTTTTAGAACTGCATGAAATTCAGAAACAAATTATGATGTTAGTGACTGCTTTATATTTTAGAACTGTGTAGAATTCATAAAGAATTAACAATGTGATTGATCATCTTCTGTTTTAGAACTGTATGAAATTCAGAAACAAATTAAATGTGAATGATCGGCTTATGTTCCGCAATTGAACATATGATAGCAGAAACAGTATTAAGTACAAGTTTTCAGAAATTGAAAAGAAGGGCGCACGTTTTTCAAGATATCTCAGAAACGGATAATTTTCAATTGTCAAAACGAAATTTCAACTAAAGTGATGGAATATTTAACTGAGATAGTTAGTTTTTAGTTTAAAAAAAATAATTATTTCCAACCAAAAAAAATAATTATTTGCAGAAAAATAATTACATACTCAAAGAAGCTAGTAAACTGTCAACTAAAATTAGAAGATGAAATTTCAACTGAAATGATGAATCTTTAACTAAAATAAATGAATTTGCAAAAAAAGTGATTAATTTTCAACCGAAAGAATTAATTTCTAACAAAAGAGGTAAATTTTCAACTGAAAAAGATCATTCTTCGATAAAAAATCGAATAGGCAAATTGTTAGTTACAAAAATTAATGTTCAACCAAAGAGATGAATTTTTAACTAAAACGATAGAATATTCAGCTTAAATGCTGCCATTTTCAGTTTAAAAAAAATAACTTGCAACAACAACAAAAATTAAATAAAACAGTTAAAAGTTTCACCAAAGACAAAACGAATTTCGAACAAAATAGCTCATTTTTAATCAAGGAGATAAATTTTCAAGAAAAAATGTGAGCCTTTAACCAGAAAAACTCATTTTTAACAAAAGAATGTAACATTCAACCAACTAATTAAATTTACATTAAAAAAATGAATTCTGAATGAAAAACGTTTTATTTCATGTTTCAATTAAAAATTATTTTAATTTTGAATCAAAAACAGTTGAATTCAACCAAAAAGAACGAATTTTCAACAAAATAGATCGATTTTTAACCAGATACTAGAATTTCTAACCAAAAATGATCAATTTTCAAGTTGAAATAGAATGGTTAGATTTTCAGTCAAGAAAATTTATTTCAAACAAAAAAAAAACGAATTTTCAATGGAGTAGTTTTAAAAGAAATTAATCATGCTCTTGAAAAACAGTTGAATGACTTTCAATATTCTTATTACCCAATACGAAACGATTATGATTCAATTTTCTTTCAGTACATTTTGACGAAGTTTTTTTGTTCTAAATGAAACTTTATCTTTTTTCTATGCTATTACGCAGAAAAATATTTTGACAACGATTATGTTTATCAATTTGATGGTTATGTTTACTATCAAAATTTCAGAATTTTGCAATAAAGAAGGTCTGCTGTTGAGCTTAGAATCCGAAAATAATTTCCTTCGCGGAAATAAAAACTCAAAAAGGTTTGATCTAGTGTGCCTGCAATTTTTGAACCTAAAAGAAAATGTTTAACGCGAGAACCAATCAAATTAAATGACTGATTGATTAATCAGAATAGTTCTTGTTTTTTGAGCAAGAGCCATTCTAATTAAGTCATAATATTTTGATTTTGAACACAAAAAAATTAGTTATGATGTCCCTTCAAAAATTGTGCGCATTCGTGCTTTTGATATTTTCAATATTAGCGCGCAGATGGTGATTTCCATGACACCGCACCATCAATTAATTATAAATGTGATTAATTCATGAACGCCATCCATCAGCATCCTAAAGTCAACGTTATATTAGTTTCCTCAAATATTAGCATAACTCTATGGCTGACCAAGTTTCGCCACACGTCTAAAACTTTCAGTTTTCATCAACAAAGTTATCAAAACTTTTATCAAAAAATTGTATATTTAAATGAATTATCAGATTAAAAATAATTCGATGTAATCGATAGAGTTTGATCTATCATTCAAGATTAAATTGGTTCATAATTGACATTCTTTACAACTTGAAGAAGTAATTCGTTTCGTTTTACGGTCACATAAAAATAAAATAAATCAGACAGAGCCATAGTTTAATTTATATTTATTTTTAACAAATTCCTTGCATTTCGGCAACTACTGCCTTTTTCGAAAAAAAACCTTTTTTGTTCACCAATTCTATTCTTTAATACCAGACAAATTCCCAATGCTGTCACTGCCTTTCTTCTTCAATAAATAATTATCTGAATTAGTATTAGTGTTTTTGATTTAAAAATTGATATTAAATTTTTTTAAAGAACCTCATAAATATTCAGAGAGACCTTGTCCACTTGTTTTTCTTACAAGTGCTATTATGATTCTCATGAATGCGTTCTTAATAATGTCATTAGCAAAATGAAGAGGTCAGTTATTATGTAGTAATGTTGTTTGCGATCTGTACCAATCTGTTGATAAATCACCATTTGGAGGTTTAATTATTTATAAATCAAGATAATTAATAACATTGTCAATTTCACGTTCATGGGTAAATTTAAAGCAATCTTCTATACTATTAAACACAATTTTAAAAACGTCAATTCTATCAGAAGGAACAATTGCAAGAATTTCATGAACGTATCTTTCACAAAGAATAGATGTGAATTCTGATAAATCAGCAGCTATTTTTTCAACATCTTGTACCATGGAAAACAGTTCTTGTGACTATTAAAAATTCATTCTTAGTCATTTTTGTCATGTTATCATTTTAAATAAGTTTTTCTTCAATGAAATCTAAAGCAAAATCTAATGGGATGTTATCAAACATCGACACAACATCTAAGGAAACTATTGAATGGGTTTTAGGTACATTAATTTTGTTAAGAATATTTTCAAGTTGCCAACTATTTTTTACAAACACACTAGTGTTTATAAAAACTGATTTTCAAGTATTTGAAATATATTGAGGTAAACTGTAACTAGCAGAACCAACTGTGGAAATAATCAGTCTCCAAGTTAAATTTGGTTTGTGAAACTTTAGGAGAGCATAAGCTTTTGCTATAACACTATTGTGAGTTTTTACACGGTATGCACATTGATAATTAATTAATGTTTTGTTTTAATATCTAATAGCTATATCATTACCTTTATTTTTGATTGTTGAAACCACACTAGTTTTTATGTTTTTATAAACACCATTCTTGAGAATGTTTTCGTTTTGTTATAGTCATCTTTATTAGCTATAATAGTCAAATTGACCTTGTCGGATTTTACAAATATTAAATCATTATGTTCCATTTCAAAACTTTCAACTGGACAAATTTTTCTTATTTTTTTATTTGTTTATATTACTATGATTTGAAACTGCTTGAGTAACAGTTTTCTGATTATTAAATTTCAAATCTTCTTCGATATTACTTCTTCAACATACATACATTGTGGGTTGAAAATTGGTCTGATATTGTTATCCAAATCTTCATATTTGACATTCTTCTCATGGAAAATCTCCAACACTTAATTCTAATTACTGAATTAGAGAGGCGACTTAATTAGCAAAAGAAAATAATGGAAAAGGAAATAAACTTTATCATTCTTATAATTAAAAGGATATTTCAGCAAATCTTTTATTAAACCAATTTTTTCACGAAATAAATTATGTGAATTGTAATTAAGATATCCCATAGATCAAGAAGGTTTTCTGTACCAATCTGTTAATAAATTACTATTTGGAGTTTTAATTATTTATAAATCAAGATAGTTAATAACATTATCAATTTTACGTTCATGAATGAATTTAATGCAATCTTGTACACTATTAAACACACATAAAAAAACATCAATTTTTACAAAAAGAACAATCGCAAGAATGTCATCAACGTATCTTTTATAAAGAATAGATATGAATTCTAACAAATCAAAAGCCCTTTTTTCAGCATCTTGTACCATTGAAAACAGTTCTGGTGGCTACTAGCAATTCATACTTAGTTATTTTTGTTAAGTTATGATTTTAAAATAAATTTTTCTTCACTTCAATCTAGAACAAGATCTAGTGGAATGCTATCAAACATCGACACAACATCTAACGAAAATATTGACTGGGTTTTAGGTACATTTATGTTTTTTTGGGATATCTTTAAATTCCCGAATATTTTTTATAAACAAACTAGTGTTTATAAAAACTAGTTTTTAAATATTTGAAATATATTTAGATAAATTGTAACTAGCAGAACAAACTGTGGAAATAATCAGTTTTCAAGTTTTTCGTTTGAGAAACTTTGGGAAACCATAAGCTTTTGCTATAACACTATGGTAAGTTTTCAAGCGGTAAACACATTGATAATAATTCATTAATCTTTTGTTTTACCATCTAATAGCTATATAATGACATTTATTTCCAATTGTTGGAACCGTATTAGTTTTTATGTTTTTATACACAACACCATTCTTAAGAATGTTTTCAACTTTTTCGTTATAGTCATATCCATTAGCTGCAACAATCAACTTGTTCTTAGCGTCTTTCAAAAATATTAAATCATTATCTTCCTTTTAAAAATTTTCAACTAACTTGACAGATTTTTCTAAATTTTAAAATTTATTTTTATAATCATGGTCTGAAACTTCTTGAGTAACAGTTTTCCGATTATTAAATTTCAAACCTTCTTTGATATTACTTCTTTAATGTACATACATTGTCGGTCGAAGATTGGTCTGATTTGGTTTTCCAAATTTCAGGCCTCGGACTCACTTTAGAAATCGAAAATAGTATGAATCGTGTCGCAAATTAAAAAAAATAGTGTCCAGATGATGTTATAAAATTTTTCAGATTTTAAAAATTACTTTGATGTTTATTTAAAATGTTATTTTTTAGTATATAAATGATCAAAATTCCTATTTATTTATCGCGGGGTTCACAGTCTTTCCCCTTTTTCTCTTTTTTCTACTTAAATTCCAAATGAATTAATCAATAACAATAGGGAAATGAAACCATTTTTGGTTGAAAATTCATTCTGTTTCAAATTAAAATTAAATTTTTTGTTGATCTTCGGGTTAAAAATTCAAATATGCAGAAAATTCGTAATTTCCGTTCGAAAATTTTTTTATTAAAAATGAAGTAGTTTGTTAAAAATTCGTTGTCATCGGTTGAATCCAACTGTTTATTATTTTCAATTCAAATATTAATTTTTTCGAAGTATCAAATATTACATTTTTTGTTAACAATTTATCTTTTTAGGTTGAAAATTCGTTTTTTCGATAAAAAGTAATTTTTTAACAAGAAACTTGAATGCTTAGTTGACAATTTAACTGATTAATTATAAATTAACTTTTAGTTAAAAATTCGTATTCTCGGTTTGTAAATTCAACTGTTTACTAAATATTTCTCTTTTTGGCTTAAAAAATAAATTTGGCATGAAATTCAACTATTTGGTACGAACTTAAGTTGTCTGTAGAAAATTTGTTGTTTTTTTATTGAAAATTAATTCTCCTCAATGAAAATTTAATTACTTCACTTTTAGTTACAAATAGATTTTATTTTATTAAAAAATTCAGCTATTTATTTAGAAAAATTTGAAAATAAAAAAATATAAACTAAGAAATAATCAAATAAAATTTCGAGTAACATCAGATCCATTGTTTAAAAGCATTAAGTTGAAAATTTATGTAGCTTGTTAAAAATTCGTTTTTTTTTTTGTAGAAAATTAACCTTCTTGGTTGATAATTCAACTCCTTGGTTGAAAGTTGAACTACTTTTTTACAAGTTTATTTCCTTTGTTGGAAATTCATAATTCTAGTTAAAAATTCGTTGTTTTTGTTGTTAAAAAGTAACTTTTTGAACTAAACATTTAAGTTTGGTTGAAAATTTACATTCTCGGGTTTAAAATTCAACTGTTTTATAGAAAATTCGTCTTTTTGGCTTTGAAAATTTAACAATTTGGTATAAAATTTAACTATTTGGTACAAAAATAAACTATTTTGTAGAAAATTTGTTTTCTCTTATTATTAAAAGTTAATTATCCTCAATAAATATTTATCTAGTTCAATTTTAGATAAAAATTGATCTCTTTTGGCTTAAAAATTCGACTATTTGGTAAAAAAATTTTGAATTAATTAACAAATTATTAAAAAATATCAATTCAAAATGTATCAATTTTTTTATTCAAAATCAAGTTTTTTTAACATAAAAATTCATCTTCTTTAGTTAAATCCAACAGTTTCTTATTTTTGATTAAAACCTTTTTTTGTTTAAATATTAAATATTGCAATTTTCGTTGAAAATTCATATTTTTAGGTTATAAATTCAAATCTTTGGTTGGAAGTTGAATTACTTCTTAAAAGTTCATTTTTGGTTTGAAGATTTATAATTTCAGTTGGAAATTAATTTTTTTTGTTTAAAAAAGTAATTTTTTCAAACTGAAAATTTAACTATTTTGCTGAAAATTCAACTGATTGGTTGTAAATTAATTTTTTGTTATTAATTTATATTCTTGGGTTAAAAATTCAACTGATTTATAGGAAATTAGTCTTTTTGGCTTGAAAATTCAACAATTTGTACCAAATTCACCAATTTGGCACAAAATTCAACGGTTTTATATAAAATTAGTTTTTTATTGAAAATAATTTCTGCACAATGGAAATTTACCTAATCCATTTTTTGTTGAGAATGGATCTTCTTTATTTAAAAATTAAGCTATTTAGTTAAAAAATTTAAAAACTAAAAAAATATAAACTAAAAATTAATCAAATAAAATTTGGACTACTATCACATGCATTGTTCCAAGCATTTAGTTGAAAATTTAAGTAATTTGTTTAAAATTCATCTTTTTTTGTAAAAAATTAATCTTCTTGGTTGGAAATTCAACTACTTTGTTAAAAATTTATGTATTTTGTTGAAAAGTCATCTTTTTTCGTAGAAAATTAATCTTCTTGGTTGGAAAGTCATCTTTTTGTTTTAAAATTAAACTATTTGTTGAACATTCCACTGTTTTGTTGAAAGTTTATAGTTTTGTCTTGAAAATTCAAAATTTTTGATGAAAATTGTTTTCTTTATTGACTAAAAAGTCTGTCTGGCTTAGAAATTCGTCTTTTTGATTTGAAAATAGTGTTTTTAGTGTCATGTTGTGTTTGCTGCGCGGGAAGTCTTAAGAGAACTCTTGGAAAAACTCTTGGAAATCTCAGCAATCTAGCAGGCATGTAGAAATCTTGGAAATCTTTGGCTATGCGTGGACACGGATTAGTGGTGTGGACCATTTCAACACGTGACTTCTGATCGCGCGCAGAGTCGGAAATCTCGGAACTCCCGGCAATCTCAACGAAATTTTGGAAATCTCTATGAGAATTCAATACAGATTGCAAAATCACCAACACTTAATGATTGAATTAGAGAGACTTCATAATTAAATTTAAAAAATAATAAGAGAGGAAATAAGATTTATAATTCTTGAAATTAAGAGATATATAAATAATTTATCTATTCCTCAGAAAATTCTGAGGAAGCTCTCTGAAGAGTGAAAGGGAAATGAGTTGTCTGACTGATGATGGATAATAATGCTACCACTATCTGGGAGTACCTACGCAGGTCAAATACTACAGGTTAATTATACTCAAGTGTCAGAGATTAATGGAATACAGTTATAGACAACTTCATAATTTGTAAAAACTACTTTATAATTACCCAGTATAATAATAACTGTAAATTCTTCACAATATAGTAAACTTTTTTCTGATTAGAAAATAATTTCAGCTCCACACTCTGCTTAAGAATTTAAACAATAATTAGTTCAATATAAATATTTTATGGGATAGTTGCCTCATCAATATTTGAACACAAAAATAAAAAGTGTCGATTAGGTGGTTCACCACGATAACGCTTTTTTCCATTCATTGCAGCTTATTCAGCAATTTCTGGTGAATCACCAGAAATTTCAGAAGCACCTTGCAAAACTTCGGCAGCCCCCATAGAGTCCTTACCTGACTCTCTCTAATCTTTAACTGTTTCCACAAGGTCTGATACTTTTCGGAACTAAACAAGTTTCTTCATAATATTGATTAGGTGGATGCTAAAAGTAATAGAATGGAAAGTATCTATAGTGGTATAAAAATAAATCTGATTTGAGAGAGAATGTATTCCTTTTATGTATAGGCATCCTTCGAGTCTAATGGAATTCACAACGGTTTTTTATTTTACTTTTTATTTTGTATCATGACCCTTGCGACTGATCCTGGTGTACATCCTCCTGCGTGTATTATAAAACTACTCTGACCGGTTTTCACCGCATTACTATAAGATGAAATAAGCCTATGGGTTTAAATCCAAAGATATTCATCAAAATTTTTGCAATTCGTGAATCTTTCATGGAACCGGAGGCAAATCAATTAAAACATTCATGATGATAAGTATATAATATATGCTTAATCATCATAACATATCTCTATGATAAAAATCTTTTTTGCAACTGACTGAAAAATCGACTGAAAAATCCCGAAAAATAAAATTCCCGACAGCATAAAATACCCGAATTGGAAAATCCCCGAATAATAAAATT
>JAWWEA010000113.1:23826834-23838710 GCA_035222095.1 Andricus quercuspetiolicola | reverse complement strand
GGTTGAAAACTCAACCATTAGTTTGAAAATTCCATTAAAAATACAAATATTTGGTTAAAAATTCAAATATTTGGTTGAAAATTCATGTATTTTGTTAAAAATTATTCTTTTTTGGTAGAAAATTAATTTTTTTGGCTGAAATTTAATTTTCTTTGTTAAAAATTGAACTATTTCGTTGAAAATTTATTTTATTTGGTTAAAAACTTATTTTTCTAACTTAGAATTATATTATTCTATTTTTTGTTGAAAATGTATCTTCTTTACTTGAAAATTCATCTATTTTGTTAAAAATTGGTCTTTTTCATAGAAAATTAACCATTTTGGTTGAAAACTCAACCATTAGTTTGAAAATTCCATTAAAAATACAAATATTTGGTTAAAAATTCAAATATTTGGTTGGAAATTCATGTATTTTGTTAAAAATTATCCTTTTTTGGTAGAAAATTAATTTTCTTGGCTGAAATTTAATTTCGTTTGTTGAAAATTGAACTATTTCGTTGAAAATTTATTTTATTTGGTTAAAAACTTATTTTTCTAACTTAGAATTATACTATTCTATTTTTTCGTGAAAATATATCTTCTTTACTTGAAAATTCATCTATTTTGTTAAAAACTTATCTTTTTCATAGAAAATTAACCATTTTGGTTGAAAATTCAACTATTAGTTTGAAAATTCCATTAAAGATTAAAATATTTGGTTGGAAATTCATGTACTTTTTAAAAAATTATTTTTTGGTAGGAAATTGATTTTTTTAGCTGAAATTTCATTCCGCTTGTTGAAAATTGAACTATTTCGTTAAAAATTTATTTTATTTGGTTAAAAACTCGTTTCTCTGACTTGAACTATTCTATTGTTAATTGAAAATTTATATTTTTTAGTTGAAAATTCATCTACTTTGTTGAAAATTGGTCTTTTTTTAATAGAAAATTGAACCCTTTGGTTGGAAATTCAACTATTAGATTGAAAATTCCATTAAAGATTAAAATATTTGGTTGGAAATTCATGTACTTTTTAAATAATTAGTGTTTGGTAGGAAATTGATATTTTTGGCTGAAATTTCATTCCGCTTGTTGAAAATTGAACTATTTCGTTGAAAATTTATTTTATTTGGTTAAAAACTCGTTTCTCTGACTTAAACTATCCTATTTTTGATGGAAAATTTATATTTTCTAGTTGAAAATACATCTATTTTGTTGAAAATTGGTCTTTTTTTAATAGAAAATTAAACTCTTTGTTTGAAAATTTAACTATTAGATTGAAAATTTGATTAAAGATTAAAATATTTGGTTGAAAATTCATGTGTTTTGTTAAAAATTATTCTTTCTTGGTAAAAAACTTATCTTTTTTAGTTGAAAATTCATTTATTTTGTTGACAAATGGTATTTTTTGGCTAGAAAATTAATCTTTTTGGTTGAAAATTAAACTATCAGTTTGAAAATTCCATTGAAAATTAAAATATTTGATTGAAAATTCATGTACTTTGTAAAAATTATTGTTTTTTGGTAGAAAATTAATCTCTTTGGCTGAAATTCCATTTGTTTTGTTAAAAATTCAACGATTTCGTTGAAAATTTATTTTATTTGGTTAAAAACTTATTTCTCTAACTTGAAATTATACTATTCTATTTTTTGTTGAAAAATTATCTTTTGCAGTTGAAAATTTGTCATTTTTTGGTAGAAAATTCATTTTCTGGTTTGAAAATTCAACTATTTATTTAAAAATTTAGTTTTTTGTTTAAAGATGCAGCATTTTAATTAAAAGTTCGTTTCTTTGGTTTACAATTTAACAAATTTTTTGAAAATTCGTTTTTTTGATTAAAAATGAATTTTTTTTACTAAAAACGTAGATATTCCATTTTTGACAAAGATTCGTATTTTTCAGTTAAAAATTCACTTATTTTGTTGAAAACTCATCTTTTTTATTCGAAAATTGAATTATTTTAGTAGAAAATACATATTTTTGGTTGTATATTCAATTTTTTTTCCAAAATTCGTCTTTATGGCTTGATGACTCAACATTTTGGATGCGAAATTTTTCTTTATGCATTGAAAAATCTTTCTTGATTGAAAATTCGACTCTTTAGTCAAAAATTCATATATTTTGGTTTAAAAGTTTTTCTATTGACAATTAAAATACTTTTTGGTGGAAGTATCAACTATTACACTTTTTGTTGAGAATTAATTCTTTTTATCAAAGATTCCTCAGTTTCGTTGAAAATTTAACTATTTTGTTTAAAATTCCCTCTTTCTTGGTTGAAAATTAATTATTTTAACTGAAAATGTAATAATAGAGTTTTACATTAATAAACCTTAAATTGTTGTCATTTCTATTATGCACACAAATGTGACATACTTTTTCATTGTCCTTCAACTGAACCTCAATTCATAAATATGTATGTGAATTTGGCAACATTCTTTTCTTTGAGTTTTTCAAATTATCCAATAGGCATTGAGGAATAGCGACAACAATGCAGAACAGTGTAGAACAATTTGGAAAAGAGAAAAATAAAGAAGTCTTCAATTTTTAAATTGAGAGCAAAATTGTTTTCTTATTTCTCTTATACATGCTATTGCATATGCATAAAATCTTATTACCACATGATCTCAGGCAAAAATGTTCAGGGTCCACGTGTGCGGAAGAACCGCTTCCGGTAAACAAATTGGAATTCGCCGGTCACATTTGCGCGTGAAAGTCCGCAAACGGTCCGTGGAAAAATAATTGAATTTACACTTTTTTCCACAGCTCTCCTGCTCTAGATAAAAATTCATATTTTGTATTTTTAAAACATTTTTTCAACGTCGCACTAAATAAAAGCAATTTGAAAGCACTCAACGTTTATATATTGCGCACGTCAAATTAAATATGTTTTAAACTTTTTTCCATACAGACGTACCAGCTATGTATATCAATTTGGCCAATTTAATTTATTAAGTTTCAATCTCAATTTTGATTCTCGAAAAAATATAAAATAAAATTAAAAGTCGTAACCAGCGAAATCAAAATCATTTGAAATCGAATCCGTACAATTTCGCAAATCGTTAAGGTGCTTCAAATGAGTCGGTTTTTATAATAATACAAAGTGCGGCTACAAGGATCAAATGTTTGATGTAATGCTTTTACCACATAATCTGAAGGCTCATACATGTGCATGACTAGAGCTCTTTTTTTGAAAACTGGTCTTGCTGATGTTTTTTTTTCTTCATTGAAAATATGATGAATTTTTTGCGCCTAGAAACAGGCAACGTTTCACTAAGAGTGTACACACGGTGAACCGAAAACAGGCGCTCACCGTTTCAAAGTGCGTTTAAATTAACAAAAATAAAAGGCAACAAAACCATTTTTCGAAAAAATGTCTCTAGTCATGCACATGTAAAAGCCTTCAGAGTATGCGGTAAAAATATTACATAAAAAAATTCATCCTTGCAGCCGTATTTTGTATTATTCGGAAAAATCGACTCGTTTGAAGCACCTTAAGTGTACATCAAACTGAGAATTTCCAATGACAAAAATATACATTTTTTAAAATTATGTTGGCGATTCGCCGTAAGATTTCAAATTCACGGTCATTTTCCGGTTTTTCCCGGTCAAGTTTTTCAATTTTCCCGGTCAACTAAAAGTAAACTATTCATATTTGCAGCAAAACGAAAACATTTATTTCAATTCATGACGTTCATTCTGAACATCATTTAACATAACAGAGCAAAACATTTCAAAATAAATGAATTTAAAGAAAATTACTTATATTTTCCACTAAAAAATATCAATTTTTTACAAAAAATGGAATAGTTAAACTTTCAGTTGAAAAAATTATTTTTCAACAAAAGAAACTTATTTTCGACAAAATAGTTCAATTTTCAACCCAAGTAATGAATTTTCAACTAAAATTATAAATATTTAACTGGAACAATTGAATTTTCAACCAAAAGGATGCATTTTCAAAACAAGAAGATTAATTTTCAAGAGAAGATTAATTTTCTGCCAAAAAATAGAATTTTTCAACAAAATACATAAATTTTTAATGAAATAATCGAATTTTTAATTAAAAACGACCAAGCCAACCAAGTAGTTGAATTATGAACTAAAAAATAATAATTTTCAAGGGAAAATGGAATAATAACATTTTTAGTTAAAAATATTAATTTTAAACCAAACATAAGAGTTTTCAACTAAACTAATGAATATTCTATTGAAATAGTTGAATTTTCAAACAAAAGAAATTAATTTTTACTAAAAAAGATCAATTATCAACCAAAACATAAAGAATTAAATTTCAAGTTAAAAAAATTCATTTTTAGCCAAACAGACGAATTTTCAACTACAACTATGGAATTTTCAATTGGAATGAGTTGAATTTTCAGTTTAAAAAATTACTTTAAATAAAAGAAAAATCAACTTTAAAAAAAATAACTTTAAAAAAAATAGTTAACTTTTCAAAGAAAGTGCTGAATTTTCAAATAAAGTTGTAAATATTTGACTGAAAAAGTTAAATTTTAAACCAGAAAGATGAACTTTTAACTGCGATGATGAATCTTTAACTAGGACAATTGGATTTTTGACCAAAGAGATTTATTTTTGACCAAGAAGATTAATTTCTACCAAAAAGAATTTTAAGCTAAAAAAATAATTTTTCAAAAAGAATTGAATCATTAAATTTTTAGTCAAAAAATGAATGCTCAGCCAAAGGGATGAATTTTTAACTAAAATTGTGCAATATTTCAACTAAAAAAAAACCTAAGAAAAAACAAGTTTTTAGTCAAACGGCTTAGTTTTCAACCATATAAATGAATTTCTAATTAAAGCGATGAATCCTAAAAAAAAATTTTAACAAAAGAGTTTAACTTTCAACCGAATAATTTTATTTCCAACCTAGCAGATGAGTTTTCAACTAAAGTGATAAATATTTAACTGGAATACTTGAATTTTTAAGTGAAAAGAAGAATTTTTAAACAAGAAGATTAACTTCAAAAGAAAAAGATAATTTTCTATTTAAAAAATCGATTTTCTAACAAAAACAAGTCAGATTCATAGCTTAATGTCATATATTTACATGAAAATGAATTTTTCAATAAAGAAAAAAACGAAAAGATGTTTTTTTCAAATTTCAAAAAGTATGAAATTTAGTGATTGTGAACTCTCTTTTGTTAAAGCTCCTTCGGCTTTAACGAACACACTCTCATCGCGCGTCTCGTTAACAAAAAAGTTCAAAAACAAATTTTTAGGTTAAATTTAGGGGAAACAATTTTGTTATTGAACATTTTATTGTATTTTGCGTCTTTTTCCGAAAATTTAATTTATTTATTTGTAATGACATTTTTCACGATGAAAACCAAAACTACGTGTCTCATCAAAAAATAATTCTGGAAAAATTTGTCGATCTTTTTTGGTGAACAACTTTTGCCTATTCATTTTTTTTTGTATCTTGCGCCTTTTTTCCAGAAATTTAGTTTTTTGATTTTTAATGCATTTTTTACGATTAAAACAAAAACTACGCACCCCATATAAAAATGATTAAAAACCAATTTGTAGATCTCTTTAAAGTGAACAACTTTTTTCTATTCATTTTTTTCGAGTCTTGTGTTTGTTTTACAAAAACTAAATTTAAAAAATTTTGAATGTTATCTTTAACGATTAAAACAAAAACTACGCTTCCTATAAAAAAATGATTAGCAACAAATTTTTAAATCCTTTCCGCGTGAACAATTTTTGTCTTTTCATCTTTTTTGTATCTTGCATAGTTTTGCCGAAAAATTGAATTTTTTTATTTTTAATAGCATTTTTAAGGATTAAAACGAAAAATATGTGTCTTATCAAAAAAATGGTCTCAAAAAAATTTATTCATCTTTTTAAGATGAAGAATTTCGCTTTTTAATATTAATTCATATCTCGTATGGTTTTTCTGGAAAATGACATTTTTGATTTGTTAAAAAGCATTTTCGTGGATAAAACCAGAACCGTTGAACAAAAATGACTGGTTAACGAACTTTTTCTCTCTTTTTATGCCTTAAAAACGTTTGCCACTTTTTAAAAATTTTGAGTCGTTACAAATTAATGATTCAATTGTTATTCATACATTAAAATTTGTTTCGAAATCTTTTAAAAAATCTTTTAAAATTATTTTTTTAAATAAAAAAATGCCAAAAAAATTTTCCCCGGAATCTCAAAAAACATTTTTTATTATTTTGAAAACCTTTTAAAATCGTTGAAAAGCTTCAAAATTTTATTTCAAAATCTTCTTTTTTTAAATGATTTAAATTTTCCCAAAACTTTTAATGAATCCTGCGACATTAAAAAAATTGCCTTAAAATGTTCTAGATAATTTTTTTTACGATTTTTGAAACCTTAATTAATTTTGACCAGATTCAGAATCGTCCTTTAAAATAAATTATTGTTCAATTTTTGATATTCTAACTACAGTTCAATTTTTAAAATCATACAATAATTTACATTTACAGTTGATCAACTTGAAACGTTTTTGTTTCAAACAAAATTTCAATTTCAAACGCTATAAATTTTTAATAGTTTGTGTCTTCAAAACTGTATTTTAAAATTCTTTTAATTGAAAATGTGCCCTTGGTAATAAATACCTAAAATGAAAAATTTTGATAATAAAATATTTTAGAATTACTCATTGTAAACTGAATGATTTCACAATTTAAAAAGTTAACAATTTAATTTAACTTTAAAAAAAAAGTTTAAATCAAACCTATCTTAAATTGAATTTTATCAAGCGCTATTTCAAGTGATTGGCAGATTTCTCTTCTAAAAATTTATTATTTATTTCCTGGATTATACTGGCCTTTAGCCGGTTCAGCGGCCACTCTGCAATTATAATACTTTGATTTAAATCGCGATATTGATCTTAGCATTCTAAATGAATTTTTTTTACTCATTAGACCTAGCGCGAGTAAAACAAAAATACTTTTTTTTTTAATTGTACCTTTCTTAGAGCAAACAGATGTCCAACATCGAATATAACAATTTAATAATTTAATGTAATAATTCATGTAATACTCATATTTAATTGGTATTTATGATAATTTTATAATAATTTAATAATGATAATTTTTTACATCAGAGGAGGAGGGACTCACATATCAGAAAGGTGATGCGGTCTTGGAGACCGCACGTCCACAATAATTTATCCTTGAAACCGCATAAGATCGAAAAAAGGGGTCCGTGCGATTTTCGACTTTCATACCTAGCCCTAGTGCCGAAAATCAGTACTGATCGACACACAAAAAATTCGCGACTGTAGGTAAAAGGAAGCACTTTCTGAAATTTTGCAAAGTTTACAAAATTCAAGATGAATTTCTTTTAAAAATTAGATATTTGAAAAATGAAGGTCATGAAATTAAGTTTCGGGTAATATCCAGGTTTTTTCGCGATTCAAAAATTCCAGATCATTTCCAGGTTTTTCAAAGTTTCCAGGTCAAATCCGCCACCCTGTTGAAATATATCTTTATATTACAGCACAAAGAAAGCCTTTATATTTTTACAAACTCGAAGATAAAAAGAAAAAAAAGAAAAAGAGAGTTAATGTGATGAATCAAACCAGAAACAATGAGAAAAGTCTCTCTTTGCCCGGAAACACATTTACTTAAATGTCTAATTTCTAAATTCAACTGCCATCTCATTTCATGAATTAAAATGCTCTGTTAAGTATATACGAATGCAGTAACCTTTTGTGTTTAATCTCTTTTTCAATTGGGTAAGTGATTTTTGCTAACGCAAAGAGAAAAGACGAATAATGCATTTGCCAAATGAAAAGAGAAGAAAAACAGAAAAAAGAATTTTCAGAAAGTATTCAGAGCCGAAAGAATGCGGATTTTAATATATATTAGTTCTTTAACGTCCGAGAACCAATGTAAGGATAAGAAAACAACAAAACTTAAAGGTAACGTCACTGTCATTTTTAATAAACTAGATTACAATAAGAAAATGGAAACCATGTTAAGTGATAACACTACTTACGAAAAAATTAATGAAAATCCTCCTAGACCTATTCAAAGAAAAACATTTAACAAACTCAATAATTGGAGACTTAAAGGTTTTTTAGGTCCTAATATTAAAAGACAAGATCTTATTACTGATAATACAAATATGGATAGAATTTATGGCCTTCCTAAAATTCATAAAAATAATTATCCTTTAAGACCTGTTGTTAGTACTATTAATTCTCCTACTTACCACATGGCTAAAGTTTTTAATAATATTTTAAAGTCTGCCCTTCCAAAACCTAAATCTTTTATAAAAAATGCTATTGATTTAAAACAAAAATTAGATAAAATCATCATTCCATCTGATCACATAATGATTTCTCTTGATGTAACTTCTCTTTTTACTAACGCACCTTTAGATTTGGTTCTCAAGAGTAAGATTAAAAGATGGTCTCACATCAAAAAAATGTCAAATCAAAGTTTTTCAATTCAACAAAACTTTTTATAGACGAACTTATGGAACTCCTATGGGTCCTCCATAGGTTTGAGATTTGAGGGTATTTCAAAATATTCACAGGAATTTCCAGGTAGTTTCAAGGTCTCAAATGATTTCATAGCGCTTTAAACATTTTTTTCAAATTGAGAGATTTCAAGGTATTTCAAAGATTTCAAGAGATTTCAAGAGATCTGAAGGAATCTAAAAGATTTCATGATTTTCTGAAAGATTCATAGGAATTTTTATGGCCTCAAATGATTTAATATCACTTTAAACATTTTTTTAAATTGCAGTATTTCAAGGGATTGCAAAATTTTCAAGAGATTTCAATAGATTTAAAAGAATCTTAATGATTTTAGGGTATGTCAAAAGATTCACCGGAATTTTCAGGAATTTTCAGGGCCTCAAATGATCTCGTAGCACATTGAACATTTTTTTTAATTGAGAGATTTCGAAGGATTTAAACTATTTCAAGAGATTTCAAGAAATTTTATAGAATCTTAAAGATTTTAGGGTCTTTGAGAAGATTCAGAGGAATTTTAAGGAATTTCTAAGATCTTAAATGATTTCATAACAGTTTAAACATTTTTTTTTAGTTGTGGGATTTTAAGGGATTTGAAAGATTTCCAGAAATTTCAAAAGATTTCAAAGCATCTTAAAGATTTTAGGGTATTTTAAAAGATGCACAGGAGTTTTCATGAATTTTTGGGGTCTCAAATGATTTCATAGTACTTCAAACATTTTTTAAAAATGAGAGATTTCAATGGATTTCAAAGACTTCAAGAGATTTCAAGAGATTTCAAAGAATCTGAAAGATTTTAGAATATTCTAAAAGATTCACAGGAATTTTCAGTAATTTTTAGGACCTCAAATGATTTTGTAGTTTTTTAAAGACATTTTGAATTGAAGGATTTTAAGGGATTTAAAAGATTTCAAGAGATTTAAAGAAATTTCAAAGAACCTCAAAAATCTGAGGGTTAATTTAAAAGATTTGAAGAATTTTTAAGAGATTTAACAAATTTCAAACGAATTTCGAGAGATTTCGAAAGTATCCTAAAGGATTCCAGGAAAGTTTCAAGAGATTCAAAAAAATTCAGGGAATTTTAAGGAATATCATCAGATTTCATGTAAATTCACAGAATTTCAAGAGATTTTTAAATATTTCAGTGAAATATCAACGAATTTATTTACGCGAATAAAGAAATTTCAAAGCATTGTAAATATTGGAAGAGATTTTTACTAATTTAAGGTATTTCCAAAGATTTTAATTTAAAACAAAAATATTTTGAAGAATTTCAAATATTTCTCGATATTTTAGGGCATTTGAAAAGATTCCAAGGAATTTGTGAGGATTTTACAAAACAGCAAAGCATTCCAAAATATATCCAAGGATTGGAACTATTTTAGGGGTTTTTAAAGGATTTTCAGGAGGTTTTAAGATATTAGGAAATTGTTTAAAAGTCATTCACAAGAAAGGTGGTATTTCAAAGAATTTGAAAGATTTGATGAGATTTTCAAATATTTTAAAGTATTTACAAAGACTTTTAGAAAGAAATTAATATACCTAAGGGAATTAAAAAAATATCCATAAAATTGAAGTTTCCTTTAAAATTTTTTAAATTACTACTACTTACAAAAGCATTTGACGACTGGGGGCGATTATGTAACTTTTTTACTTTCATTTCCGCTTCTACATTTCCAACATTCACGTTGGTGAATTTCGAGAAACTGGAAGTAGATAATAATGTGAAAAAGTTACATAATCGGCACTAAGAATAAATAAAAAGTAAAAATATCTAGAAAGTTTAGTAAAAGGTTTATTAAATTATTATTCTTAAAAATAGTTAGACTATTTTGAGTCATCTTTATCTTGTCGAAAACTCTATGAAAGTTCATAAACAATATTAAATAATTTGAAATATATGATAGCAATTCAAAAAAGGCAAAAAATTATGTTTCTGACAAAATAATTTTCTGATAGATGACACAGCTTTTTATCCGTCTTAATTTTTTAGGAGTGTATAGTTCCTTCGCTGCGTGTGCCATATTGTTTTAATTTTCCTTGTTTTCATTTTAATATAGCTTTTAATTACACTAGACTTTCGATTTAAGCACTTTCAATTTATGCGTTCTAAGAATTGACGCCGGTGGATGAGTGGAGCAGCGGGGCCGAAAGGGGAGGTCTTCCGCAGTCAGTCACCTCAGACAAAACAATAGCATAATGATGAAACGCAGTATACCAACGGCCTATCTGTAACTGCGTCACGTTGCGCAACATTACGACACGGCCCTGACTAAGTTCGGAGACATTCGCTTCAAGCCAAGGTCAGAACCAAACTTGTGCTAAAATCGAAAGTCTAGTCTATTTGGTAATTCAGGTAACTCGGGCAGTAAGTAACTAAATTGCATTTATTAAAACATCGCTAAAATTATTTGGTAAATTATTTAACACAGCCGGGGGTGAGGAGGGAGAAGTGACCAAAACACTTTGTTACTACAGTGAAACTCTGAGACTGTGTCAGTTTTTGGGGCTGACGGTGGGCGGGAACTAACTCGAAATAGTTCCACCAGGACTCTCTCCCATTTTGTCTTTCTACTGTTTCTCACCTTGCTTTTATATGCCTGAGTGAGCACCACCTTCTCCCGGCAGCATCTGTTACCAATCCTTTTAGCGCAGCGTCAATTTTAGGAAGAACAATATCAAGGGGCCCAATCTCAGAGTTTCACTGTACTTGTTACATTGGGAACAGGAGAGGAGTGGTTAAAAAATCGGAAAAAATGTGTTACCTAATTTGTGAATGGCCCCTAAAAGCAATAGTGATCCACATTTCGAGCCCTGATCCGGATTAGGTTTTCTTGCACTAGTTAGTGACACCATATGTCAATGCCCACAATGTCGCCGAAAGTAGATACTGAGGAAAATCGTAGTGGCAGGGTCAAATGGTACGAGATTGCCGTATCTAGATTAACGATCAAGCCACGAGTAACCTGACACTGAAAATACACGTCTATATTTCCAAGTGTTGGTGAACATGTATGTAGCTCTTTGTTTACTAGGTGCAGGAAGTTCTTGATGTGAGCGTACGACTCGGAAATCAACGAACTATAGCATCCTCCCTATCGATCACTCAGCCTGGCTGTACTAATTAGCTTAAGTAAAGCCGCTTGCGATAATAAGCCTGATCTGACATGTGTCTTCCACCTTTGAGCGTTTAATATACAAGAATAATGTGAAAGGGTCTCTGAGAATTCTACTAGAAAAAAATTGAACGAGAATGGTCTCACTGAAATCAATACACACGTAATATTGATTATTATAAACAATCTTATCATTCAATCAATATTATTTTGATAGTAAAACTAGTATGCTATTATAAAGAGTAAGACGTGACACCTCCCACTGAAAGCTCAATCATGGCTTTTTACCTCTGCTGTAGCTATG
>JAWWEA010000113.1:23649857-23663125 GCA_035222095.1 Andricus quercuspetiolicola | reverse complement strand
AAAACCTAGAAAATTTATTAAAATTCCTTGAGAGTTTTTAAAATCCGCTAAAATCATTGAAATTCTCAGAAAACTTGTAATTACATAGGATCTTTCAAAATACATTAAAGTATCTAAAATCTTTTGAAATCCCATTAAATTACTGAAATCCATACAAAATATCTTGGAATCTTGAAAAATACTCCAGGATATTTTAATTCAGTTCAATCAGTCAAAAACTCCTTTGAATTTTTAAAAATTCCCTAAAATCTTGTAAATCCTTTCGAATCTCTTCGTATCATTGAAATCAGTTAAAAATTTTTTGGAATCTTTTAAAATATACTAAAATCTTTCGAAATACCAGAAAATATTTGAAAATCTCTGAAATCCAACGAAATTTTTCCATTCTTGTGAATAAAATCTTTGAAATCTATTACAATATTATGGAATCCCGTGGAATTCCATAAGAATTTGATATTTCCTGAAATCCTGGAAAATGTGTTAAAATGTCTTGAGAGCTTTTAAAACCCCTTAAAATCATTGAAATTTTTGAAAATCTTATAAAATCCCTTGGTATCTTTTAAAATATCCTAAAACCTCAAAGGTCCTACAAAATTTACCCATACCTTTCAAAATTATAGGAAATTCTTGAAAATCTTATGAAACTCTTTAAGTCCATTAAAAGCATTTAAATGCTTGAAACTTCCGTAAAAATTTTTTAATTTTTTGAAAATGTCATCGAGTCCTTTAAAATACTCAAAATAATAAAAATATTTTAAAATACTTTTAAATCTTCTAAAATCCCTTGAAACTTTTTTAAGCTTTTAAGGATACCTTGGAAGTTTTGAAAAAACTCGAAAATCTTTAAAATCCTTTGGAATAACTGCAAATTATTGAAATACCTTCAATTTTTCTAAATCTATTAAATTTTTTTTTGGAAGCTTTTAAGATTCCCTAAAGTATTTCAAATCCTTTGAAATTCCAACAAATTACTGAAGTAAATTGAAAGTTCCTTGGAATGTATTAAAATACCCTAAAATACCCTTAAATCTTTTGAAATGCTTTGAAACTTTTTAAAGCTCTTGAGAATTCCTTGAAAATTTAAAAATACTGTAAAATCATAAAAATCCTTTGAAATGCCTTCAAATTATTGAAATTTATTGAAAAATCCTTGGAATCTTGGAAATTCCCTAAAATCTTTGGTTATACCTTAAAATATTTGGATATATTTTAAATCCTATGAAATCTCTTAATTGTTGTGAATAAGTTCTTGAAATCCATTAAAATTTTATGAAATCCCGTGAAATTCTGTGAAATCTGATATTTTATGAAGTCCGGGAAAATGTACTAAAATTCCTAGGAATCTTTCGAAACATCCCTAAACTTTAAAGGTCCTATAAAATCGTTCCATACCTTTTAGAATTCTATGAAATTCTTTAAAATACTATGAAAATTTCTTCAAATCCCTTAGAAGCATGCAAATGCTTGAAAATTTTTATATCTTTTGAAAATGTCTTGGAATCTTTTAAAATGTGTACCCTAAAATATTGCAAACTCTTTGAAATATTTTTCAATCTTTTGAAATCCCTTGACACTTTGGAAAGCTCTTGAAAAATATTACTGAAATCAATTGAAAATTTCTTTCAATTTTTTAAAAAACCCCTAAGATATTTCGAATCCTTTGAAATCCCAATAAATTACTCAAGGCAATTGAAACTTCCTTGAAATATTTTAAAATGGCCTAAAAATACTTTTAATCCCTTCAAAAAAATCATAAATGCTTGGCATTTTTTAAAATGTCCTTAAATATTTCACATCCTTTGAAATCCCAATAAATTACTAAAATCAATAGAAAATTTTTTGAAATTATCTCAAAATACCCTAAAATATTTCAAATACTTTAACATTCCTTGAAATTTTTCAAGCTCTTGAAAATTCCTTGGAAGTTTTATTTAAAGCTGCTCTAAAATCTTTAAAATCCTTGAAAATACCTTCAAATTATTGCAACACTTTAAAAATTCCTTAGAATCTTTCAAACTGCCCTAAAATAAATGAAATCCTTTAAAATCGATTGAAATTTCGTGATGATATTGAAAATTCCTTGGAGGTTTTAAAAATACTCAAAAAATTCTTTAAACCATTTGGAATATCTTAAAATTATTGAAATCTATTAAAAATTCCTTGGACTCTTTTAAAAGGCCCTCAAATATTTCAAATCCTTTGAAATCCCAATAAATTACTGAAATCAATTGAAAATTACTTGAAATGTTTTAAAATACCCTCAAAATACTTTTAATTCCTTGAAAAAAAATCAAAAATGCTTGGAATTTTTTTTTAAGTCCTTAAATATTTCAAATCCTTTGAAATTCCAATAAATTACTGAAATCGATTGAAAATTACTTGAAATGTTTAAAAATGCCCTCAAAATACTTTTAATCCCTTGAAAAAAATCAGAAATGCTTCTAATTTTTTTTTAATGTCCTTAAATATTTCAAATCCTTTGAAATCCCAATAAATTACTAAAATCAATTGAAATTTTTTTGAAATTTTCTCAAAATACCCTAAAATATTTCAAATCCTTCAACATCCCTTGAAACTTTTTAAGCTCTAGAAAATTCCTTGGAAGTTTTATTTAAAGCTACTCTAAAATCTTTAAAATTCTTTAAAATACCTTCAAATTATTGCAACACTTTAAAAATTCCTTAGAATCTTTCAACCTGCCCTAAAATAAATGAAATCCTTTAAAATCCATTGCAATTTTGTGATGATCTTAAAAATGCCTTGGAGGTTTTAAAAATACTCAAGAAATTTTTTAAACCATTTGGAATATCTTCAAATTATTGAAATCTATTAAAAATTCCTTGGACTCTTTTAAAATGCCCTCAAATATTTCAAAACCTTTGAAATACCAATAAATTACTGAAATCAATTGAAAATTCTTTGGAATCTTTTAAAATACTCTCAAAGTACTTTTAATCCCTTGAAAAAATCAAAAATGATTGAAATTTTTTTAAATGTCCTTAAATATTTCAAATCCTTTGAAATCCCAATAAATTACTAAAATCAATTGAAAATTCCTTGGAGTGTTTTAAAATACCCTAAAATATTTCAAATCCTTTAGCATCCCTTGAAATTTTGTAAGCTCTTAAAAATTCCTTGGATGTTTCAAAGATAACCTAAAATATTTAAAATCCTTTAAAATACCTACAGATTGTTGCAATATATTAAAAATTCCTTCGAATCTTTTAAACTGCCCTATAAAAATTGAAATATCCTTTAAAATGCATTGAAATTTTGTAATGCTCTTGAAAATTCCTTAGAGGTTTTATAAATGCTTTAAATTTTTTTAAATCATTCTGGTTTAGCTTCAAGTTATCGAAATCTATTAACATTTCCTTGGAATCTTTTAAAATCCCCAAAAATATTTCAATTCCTTTAAAATCCCTTGCAACTTTTTAAATTTCTTGAAAATTTCTTGGAAGTTTCAAAAATACTTCAAAATTTTAAAAATCCTTTGGAATACCTTTAAATTATTGAAATCTATGTAAAATTTCTTGGAATATTTTAAAATACCCTTAGATATTTTAAATCCTTTGCAAAACCTTCAAATTATTGAAATCTATTAAGAACTGCATGGAATCTTTTAAAATAACCTGAAATATTTCAAATCCTTTGAAATCTTTCGAAATTCTTTGAAACAATTTAATGCTCTTATAAATTCCTTGAAATTTTCGAAAATACCCTAAAATCTTTTAAATCTTTGGAGTCGCTTCAAATTATTGAAATCTATTAAAAATACCCTAAGATATTTCAAATCCTATAAAACCTTTTGAAATCCCTTGAAATATTTTTAACCTTCTGAAAGTTTCTTTAAATTTTTTAAAAATACCCTTAAATCTTTAAAATCCTTTGAAAATACTCTCAAATGTTCTAAATCAATTGTAAATGCCTTGGAATATTTTGAAATACCCTAAAATATTGCAAACCCTTTAAAATATTTTTAAATCTTTTGAAATCTCTTGAGACTTTGTAAAGCTCTTGAAAAGTACTAGGAAGTTTTAAAAATACTCTAAAATCTTTTAAATCCCTTGGAATTCCTTCAAATTATTGAAATATTAGAAAAAATTCTTGGAATATCTTTAAATGCCATAAAATATTTCAAATCGTTTAAACTCCCTTGAAATTTCTTAAGCTCTTGAAAATTCCTTGGAAATATCAAAAATTCTCCAAAACCTTCAAAATCTTCTTGAATACCTTTAAATTATTGAAATCTATTAACATTTCCTCGAAATCTTTTTAAATGCCGTGAAATATTTCAAATCCTTTAAAATATTTTTTGATCGTTCGAAATCCCTCGAAATTTTGTCAAGTTCTTGAAAAGTCCTCGGAAGTTATAAAAAGCTCTAAAATCTTTAAAATACCTTGGAATTCCTTCAAATTATTGTAATAAATTAAAAATTCCTTGGAATCTTTTAAACAGCCCTGAAATAATTGAAATCCTTTAAAATCAATTGAAATTTTATAATGTTCTTGGAAATTCTTTGGAGGTTTTAAAAATACTCTAAAATTTTTTAAATCATTTGGAATATCTTAAAATTATTGAAATCTATTGAAAATTCCTAGAAATCTCTTAAAATGCCCTAAAATATTTCGGACCCTTTGAAATTCCAATAAATTGCTGAAATCCATTGGAAATTCCTTGGGGTCTTTCAAAATATCCAAAAATATTTTAAATTCTTTAAGATTCCTCTGAAATTTTTTAAAGCTCTTGAAAATTCCTTGGAATGTTCAATGTTGACAATACCATAAATAATTGCAAATCCTTTGAAATCTTTTCAAATTATGATATCCTAAAATAATTAAAATCCTTTGCAATACCTTCAAATTATTGAAATCTATTAAAAATTCTATGGAATCTTTTAAAATACCCTGACATATTTCAAATCCTTTGAAATCTTTCAAAATCCTTTGAAACTTTTTAAAACTTTTATAAATTCCTTGGAATTTTCGAAAATGCCCTAAAATTTTTTAAATCCTTTGGAGTCGCTCCAAATTAAGATATTTCATATCCTGTAAAACCTTCTGAAATCCCTGAAAATATTTTGGATCTTTTAAAAATTCCTTGGGATTTTTAAAAATACTTTCGAATCTTAAAAATCTTTTGGAATACTTTCAAATGTATTAAAAAGTTTTTGGAATTTTTCAAAATACCCTATAAGATTTGAAAGGAATTTAAGATCTAATATTCAGAAATATGTATAGACCTGAATTTAATAGTGTAATTTAAAATAGTAATTTACCCATGGGTAAATTTTCAGAATACCCTCAAATTTTTTAAACCCTTTAGAATACCTTCTTATTATTGAAATCTATTCAAATTTCCTTGGAATCTTTTAAAATATCCCAAAGTATTTTAAATCCTTTAAAATCCCTTGCAACCTTCAAAAGCTCTCGAAAATTTATTGGATGTTTTCAAAATACTGTAAAATCTTTAAAATACTTTGGAATATCTTCAAATTATTGAAATTTACAAAAATTCCTGGAAATCTTGAAAAATGCTCTAAAATATTTCAAATCCTCTAAGGTCCCAATAAATTACTGAAATCAAGTGAAAATTCTTTGGAATCTCTTAAAATGCCCTAAAATAATATAAATCTTTTGAAATCTTTTGAAATCCATTGCATTATTTTAAAGTTTATGAAAATTCTTTGAAAGTTCTAAAAATACTCTAAAACCTTCCAAATCCTTGAGAATCCTTCAAATTATTGAAATCTATTAACATTTTCTTGGAATTTTTTTAAATATCCTAAAATATTTCAAATCTTTTAAAATCCCTTGCAACTTTTAAAAGCTCTTTAAAATTTCTTGGAAGTTTTAAAAACACTCTAAAATCTTTAGAATCCTTTGGAATATCTGCAAATTATTGAAATCTATTGAAAATTTCATGGAATCTTTTAAAATACGCTAAAATAATTCAAAATAATTTAGGAAAATTCAAAAATGACTAAAAAGTGAGCTTAGAAAAAATTGACTGTGTGGCAGCCCTGCAGAAATTCCCTGACTTTAGACTTTTTTCAAAATCTCTGATTTTCTCCTGATTTCCAGTTTTTCCCTGACCTGCGACCACTCTGAATAGATATCTTAGAATTTGTAATTAATTTTGACCCTTTGAAAAATGCAGCTAGTTACATATCATGCAACTGAGAAGTCTCGAAAACACAAGGAAGTTATAGTCGAAATCCAACAACCAGTATCAAAAAATACTGAATTATATGAAGTTGGTGTTGACGTTCCCTCGGTACCACCAACGGGAATGGCTGGATGTAAAATCATCAACGTCATGTACACTCTCAAAATAGAAGCCTTTGTCGACATAAACGAGTGGTACTACAAAGTTTTTCATAAAAATCTCAAGATTAGGATGTCCATTATAATTGGCACGATTCCCTTAAAAAATTATGAAAACCCTCAAAGTACGGATCTTGCCATCAAAGAAGAAAAGAGTTCAAATGCTTACGAAAATGTAGATCTGCCACTACCACCTTGTAAGTATGATTATTACAGATTCAAGAATACTAATCGCCTGCGTTTTTTCAAAGAATAAATAAAAAATCATTTTTTTAAATTTCTGGTAGATGAATTTCTAAAACTAACCTAATCTGAACGAACTAAACTGAACGAACCGCCCCAAGGAACTAACGCAAACGAGCATGCTCAAACGAGTCAACACAAACGAACCAACACAAACCATCAAACCAATCTAATTGAAGCAAACCAAACAACAACATAAACAAACCAACACAAACCTATCAAAACCAACCAACCCAAACCAACTAAACCAAATCAACTAACCCAAACCAGCCAACCTAAACCAATCGACCCAAATCCACCAACCCACAACAATAACAAAAATCAAGCAATCCAAACCATTCAAACTAAAACAACCTAAAGCAGTCCAAACCAACCAATCCAAACCAACTCCAACAAACCAACTCAAATCATCCAAGCTATGCCAGCCAATCCAAGGAAAGCAACCGAAACTTACCAACCCTAACCAATGAACCTAAATAAACCAAACCAAGCGAAACAATGCAAACGAAATAACCCAAACGAACCGTCCCGAACGAACCAACCCAAACGAACGAACCCAAACCAACTATCCCAATATGTATTGGCAAAAAACTTCCCTCATCTTGTCATCATTGGCTGGATGTTGACTACATCCTGATCACATCTTGCCTTCATTGGATGAATTTTGGCAATAATTTTTTTTTTTTTATTTTGATTTTAACAAGTGCCGGTTTTGACCTGAAGTTTCCCATGTAAAATGCATGAGGAAAAACCACTTCTTTGAGTTTTTGGAATAATTGTTTAGGGTTTGGGAAAATGTGACGGGAAAGTATAGAAGCTTGTAGAGAATTACGCAACGAAAAACTTCATGTATCACACAAAAATGCCAATTCTTCATGAAATCGACCTTCCGAGCATTGTATTCTCGTCTTTTTTTTACTTAAAATTATTTATATTGGTCTAGTGGAATATTTATCAACATTGACTGATTAATTTCCAATTATTTAAACAAATGGAATTTGTTAAAATAATTTTTTTTCGCATATTCGTTTTTTTTCTCCTGAAAATTATTACTATTGCTCTAGTAGAATGTTGATTAACGTTGCTTAATTAATTTGCAATTACTTGAGCAAATGGAATTTGTTTAAATAATTTTTTTCTAATTCTTTTGTTTTTTCATTAAAAATGTTCCATTTGTTTGAATAACTAAAAAAAATTTTTTTCATAAAAATTATTATTATTGGTTTAATAGAATATTTTACAACATTGGTTAATTAATTTTAAATTATGTAAATGAATTCCGTTTGTCTAAAAAATGGCGAAAATAAATAATAATTTATTGTTTATACAATTGGAAAATATTTTAAAATAAATTTCTGTTCCTAACGAAAATAAACTGCCAGTTCGATACATTTTTAGAAAAGAAACCTTTTTTGAACACATGGAATTTGTTTACATAATTAAAAATTAGTTAACCAATATTGATAAATATTCCACTAGATCAACAGTAAACAAATTCCATTTGCTTAAGAAAATTTTTTTTTTTAAATCCACCGATCTGGTAGTTTATTTTCGTTAACAACATAAATTTATTTTGAAATATTTTCCAATTGTATAAACAATAAATTATTATTTATTTTCAAAATTTTTTAGACAGATGGAATTTGTTTACATATTTAAAAATTAATTAACCAGTGTTGTTAAATATTCCACTAGATCAGCAGTAATAATTTTTAAGAAAAAAAAACAAATTGAAAAAAAATTATTTAAACAATTAAAAATTAATCAAATAATGTCGATAAATATTTCACTAAAGAAATATTAATAATTTTTAATACAAAAAAATGAATTGGAACAAAATTACTTTACCAAATTCCGTTTGATGAATAATTGAAAATTAATGAACCAATGTTAATAAATATTCCACTAGACCAATAGTAATAATTTTTACAAGAAAAAATGAATTTTTGAAAAAAAAATTATTTAAACAAATTCCATTTGTTTAAATAATTGAAAATAAATTAACAAATGTTGATAAATATTTCACTAGACCAATATAAATTATTTTAAGTAAAAAAAAAGAAACGAGAATACAGTGTTCGAAAGGTCGATTTCATGAAGAATTGACATTTTTGGTTTTAGGGGTAGTTTTCAGGGGATGTGTTAGGGGTGTCAAACCCATACGTGTGATACATGAAATTGTTCGCTGGGTAATTGTCTATAAGCCCGTGTACTTTCCCGTCACATTTTCCTAACCCCTAAAAAATTATTCCGTAAACTCAGAAAAGTGATTTTTCCCTATGCATTTTACATGGGAAACTTCGAGTCAAAACTGGCATCTGTTAAAATCAAAATTAAAAAAAAAATTGGGGAATTTCTTTTTTCGGACTTGGAATGAAATGGGGGGGACCTTTGCCCTCTATGATGAAAAAAAATTTGCCATGCATTTTTGGACCACCCTACTGCTCACATATTGTCTTTGTTGGCTGGATATTAACAAAATTTTGCTCATGCCGTGCCTTTATTGGCTGAATATTGACAACATCTTGCCTTCCTTAGCATTTCCCCCTTCAGAGCGCAATGACTTTTGTATGGAACTTTTCTTTCTCTGATATTCTGATTTGAAGATATTAGCTTGGATTTGTTGAAATGGTTCCAAATTTAACCATCTATAGCTACATTTTTGAACCATATGAATTTATTTCTCAAAACAGTTATCTGTGATGCAAAGACCCTAAAGGTGGGTTTCCGTATGGGCGACTGAAGTCGCGCGAATCAAATCGCGCACTTCAGTTTATAACTGCTTTTCATTGGATCTTATGGCACTCTTTCCTAATGCGCGAAACCCGACGCGCGACAGTAGGGACCCCAAGGGCGGCTGTAAATCGCGGCGATTAGACTGCACGAGAAGCAGTCTAGCGGCCCAGCCGACACGACTTGAGCTTTCAAAAATATTGTCTACCATCTATTATGGATAATTCGAAATTGATAGAATTTGTCCTAAAACTTTTGTAGATAAAAATGAAATTCAGTTTTTTATTAAAAATTTTTTATTCAATTTATAAATGATAAAAGTTCCCATTTACTTATCGCAGGTTTCACAATCTTTTCCCTAAATTACAAAGCATCCAACGTATGCCTAACGTATGTTCAACGTAATTTTAAAAACCTAAAATGTTTGAAAATTTAAAAATGAAATTCAACGTTTATTTGAAAATTTTTTATTCAATCCATAAATTATGGAAATTCCCATTTATATTATTGCAGGCTTCACAATGTAGAAAATTGTTTTTTTTTGTCCTTTTGATGGAAAGTTAATATTTTTTGCTTAAAGTTTATCTTTTTGGTTCAGGATTCAACTATTTTTTCTTCAATTCAACTAGAAAATTCATCTAATTGTCTTGAAAATTTAAATATTGTGTACAAAATTATCCGCTCAATTTTTGGTTGAAAATTGATCTGTTTTGGCTTAAAAATTCAACTTTCAGTTGAAGGTTTTCAGGAATAAAAATAACATGAACACAGGAAACTATCTGATTGAATATCAGTGTTATTTTGAAAATGTATGTATTTTGTTGAAAATTGGTCTTTTGGTTGAAAATCAATTTTTTCGGCAAAGTTGAAGCCTTTGGTTGAAAATTAAGCGGTTTCAGTTGAGGATTCAAGCATTTTGTAGACATTTTTTTTTGTCAAATTCAACTGTTTTTCAAATTATTATTGAGTTGAAAATTCAACTATTTGGTTGTAAATTAACTTTTCTTTACAAAATTCGATCGTTCTGTCGAAAATCCGTTTTTTTTTTGTGTTGAAAATTAATCTTTTTTTCTACAAATTTTATCTTTTTAAGTAAAAAGAGCAACTGTTTGGTTAAGAATTCTTGTATTTTCGTGTAGTTTTCGCCTTTTTCGGTCCTTTTGATGGAAAGTTACATTCTTAGTTTGAAATTAAGTTTTATGGTTCAATTTGTTGGGCAAAGATGAAGCTTTCGGTTGAAAATTAATCTGTTTTAGTTGACCTGGTCGCTTGTCTCCAGCCGCCCCGTAGGTAGCAATTCAAGTATCGCGTTTCTGTCGCTCATACGGAAAGCCACCTTAATGTGGGTTTCCGTATGGGCGACAGAAACGTGCGACTTCATTTGCGGAAAACAAGTCGCGCGATTAGTGATCCATGATGGGCTTCCTACGGGGCGGCTAGAGACAAGCGACCAGGTCAACTAAAACAGATTAGTTTTCAACCAAAAGCTTCAAATTTACCCAAAAAATCTATTTTCAACGAAAAGAACAAATGTTCAACAAAATACATAAATTTCCAACAAAATACATAAATTTTCAACAAAAAATGGAGTGAATAATTTTGTACACAATTGTTGAATTTTCAAGATAATTAGATGAATTTTCCTTTTTTCAGTTTAAAGAGATAGTTTTTTTGAAAAAAAAATAATTTTTAACCAGTTGAATTGAAGCAAAGATAGCTGAATCTTGAACCAAAAAGATGAATTTATACAAAGAATATCAACTTTTCATCAAAAGGACCGAAAATAACACGAGAAAAACAGAATTTTTAACCTAACGGTTGTCCCTCTTTACCTGAAAAGATCAAATGTAACAAAAAATATTAATTTTCAACACAAAAAACGAATTTTCTACAAAAAAATTGAATTGAAAAAAAGTAAATTTACAACCAAATAGTTGAATTTTTAACTCAATAATAATTAAAAAAAACATTCAGATTTGACAAGAAAAAATCTACAAAACAGTTGAATCCTCAGCTAAAACAGATTAATTCTCAGCCAAGGCTTCGACTTTGCCGAGAAAATTGATATTCAAGCAAAAGAAAAATTTTCAACAACATACATACATTTTCAACAGAATACATAGATTTTTAACACAGCACTTTAATATTCAGCCAAATAGTTCACTGTGTTTATATTTTTTTCATTCCTGAAAATTTCCAACCAAATGCAGTGAAGTCCCGCCTATTTCCCCGGCCTTGAAACGTAACGATTATTTTATTTTTACGCTGGAGGGGTCCCCAATTCTACCGTGACCTTGAAATTATTTTTATCAAGCGACGTTCATTGGCTGCCCCGGCCTTGTATCGATGAGGGCGCTGTAAGGAACTTTATCAACTGCGCATGTGCCGAAAAGCGCGGGTCTATTTGATATAAATAAATACTATCAATAATAATATACAGATAAATACACCCGACTATCAGTGTAGTGACTCGTGGCTTAGTAATTCCTAGGACTGCTGGCCCCCCATGGCCCACGCAATTTCTCAGCTCAAGGAGCAAGAGACGGTTGCGACTAATGCCGTATATTGCGCAATATTGTGCAATCCAGTTGGAAATGGTTCAGATGTCCCGGACTATACGTTTAGATTCCGCCAATGTAGTAACAAGGCTGCTTGACCCGAAACTGTTTTTAAACACCCAGCTTGGTGTACTTTGTGATTTTAAATAGACCCCCGCTTTTCGGTACATACGCAGTTGAAAAAGTCGCGGTCCGTTAGCGCTTTTGCGCATCATGCGTGCCAGTGTTTTTGTTGACGTACGACAATTTGCCAACTAAAAATTAATATAATAGAATAAAAAAGCGACTCAAATATTTCGCGAAATAGTGAGTTTTCTAGCATGACTTCGCGGCCCATGCTAGGCTAGGTGGAGATATTGGCCGTCAGGAAGATTACCACGTGGGACTGCAACTGCAAACAAGTTTTTAGATAAACTATTCTAAACGTAAAAGTAAGTGATGGCTCTGAATAGCAATATTTCTAAGTGTAAAATCTATTTTCTCAGTCATGTCCCATTATTTTGTCGATTGACGACCTTCCAGTTTCACGAAATACAAGCGAATATCTGAAATTTGAGGTTAGAGTACACGATTCTGATCAAATTTTGAATATTTTATTTTATTGCGTGAGACTGAAAGGTCGTCAATTGACAAAATAATGGAAACTGACTGAAAAAATACACTATAGACTTGAGAAATATTACTATTTGTACGGCTATGACTTACGTTTAAAATACTTTCACGAAAAAGTCATATGACGTATTCCCATGACATCATGCTAAAATACTCAATTCAAACCAAGGCGGGCTTCTGGCTCTTTGAGCCTCTTTTTCATTGGTCAGACACTGACGCAGAGGAGAGTGCACAGGGACCGTGGTGGGGGGTGCCGGAACTGCGCAAGTGGGAATAACCGTGTACGGTCGAGGGGGAAAAAGGGAAGCCGGGAAATAGGTGAGACTTCACTGTAGTTGAATTTTTAAGACAAAATAGAACAATTTTCAACCAAAAACGGAGTGGATAGTTTTGTACACAATTGTTGAATTTCCAAGTCAGTTAGATGAATTTTCTTTTGTCTTTACTGTAAAGAAATAGTTTTCCACATTTTTATAATTTATAGATTAAATAAAAAAATTTCAAATAAACGTTGAATTTCATTTTGAAATCTCCAAAAATAAAAGCATAAAAAATTTTTAATAAAAAATTGAATTTCATTTTCATATCTTTCAAAATTTAAAGACAAGTCCTATTATTTTGAATAATCCAAAATTATTATAGGTGTTAGATAATATTTTCGAAAACTCAAGCCGCGGCGGCTAGACTGCTTCTCGAGCAGTCTAGTCGCCCCGATTTACAGCCGCCCCTGGGGTCCCTACTGTCGCGCGTTGGGTTTCGCGGATTAGGAAAGGGCCCGACTATGAAAGTTGCAGT
>JAWWEA010000113.1:22012628-22025795 GCA_035222095.1 Andricus quercuspetiolicola | reverse complement strand
TTTCGGTACAAATAGCCCCCCTTTTCCAGCTCGACCTATTCGTTTGTACCGAAATTTCGGTACACGTAGACACGGCCTTTAAAATACCACTTTTTTGCGTAAAAAGATAACATAACCCAAAATTGTTGAAAGTTTTGAATCGTCTTTAAAATCCAATTTTTTAATTAAAAATACTAGTTTCCGACGAAAAACACTAACATCCACAATTGTTAGTATATCCTAAATCTCGGTCAAATTAAAATTATTTTTGTTTTAAGATACCAATTTCTGGTGTAAAATGCTAACGCAACCTAGAATTGTTAAAAAATTATTAACCTTTCAGATATAATGATTTTTGTTTAAAAATGTCGATTTCCGGTCAAAAGAAAAAAGGTTAACAAAACCGAAAAATGCAATTTGCTGAAAAATTTAAATCTTTTGTAAGCTAATAATTTGTGATTAAAAATACCCATTTGTAAAGCGCTAACATAACATAAAATTGTTGAAAATAGGAAATCTTGATGATTTTTATTTGAAAATACTCATTTTCAGTGAACACAACTAACACAAACTAAACGTTTCTTTAAATTTCGAGTCTTTTTCGAAAATTTATGATTTTATACCAAAATTTTTTTTTAGATACTGATTTCCAACATAAAACACGTATAATATTTACAATAAAGTATTAGATAATTTGTAGATTTGATTTTCAAATGTTCAGAGATTTTCGAAATATATCGTTACAACACTTTTTTTAAAATAGGAATACATTTTTTATTAAAGGAGAATTTTTGTACAAAATATCTTAAACTACATCTTTAAAAACTTTTTCAGATGAAATTTCCTAGTATGGAAGGATCATAATTTAAAAGTTCGTCTGCGGCTCTAGAATCTTTTAATTTCTCTAATCCAGTTCTCATTCGAATAGCTAGTTTATTTGTTTGTTTAACAAAAACTGCACTGTGATGTAAAGCAACAATATAGGGCACAGGACACCATTCTTTTTTAATATTGCCTCTGACCAGAGAAGTAATGTAACATTCAATTAACGAAACATCAGTTTCGAGCGGATACAAAAATTCATCAAGAGATAAAATCAATTTTTCCAGCGGCACTTTTATATAACGCAAAGTTCCTGCATGTTCAGACCACAACATTCTTCTGAAATGAACATTGTGTCTCTGAGAAGTAAAACTCAGCAAGATAATTGCAAAACTGTCATTACCGTAAGAATTCGAAAAGAAATTTTCACACAAAGCAGTGAACATGTCTGTAAAAGAACTCAAACCAGGAACATCTTCTGCAAAATCAAGTTCCTTGTTGTGCTTTTTCAAAAAAGCTGAAACAACTTTTTCTGCAAGATGAGAAACGGTTTTGTCGTGAAAAACTGTGTCGCACAAAAAGACAAGAATCAATCTACTAAATCTCAAATTTGGCGTCAAATTCTCTACCAATTCGGGAATTCCTAGGTACAAATTCAAAACAATGATGATCTTCTCAGTGTCGCTTTTATCCAACTTGTGGTATTTTTTCGAGATTGAATAAGTGTCTATCAAAGGAAGGAAAAGCCAATCCTTCGGCATCGCTGCTTGATCCCAGTTTCCTTTCAAAGCAACATAACTCTCATAAATCGTGATTAACTCCTTCGACAAATTCAAACACGTACTCTGCCTCTCATCTTCAATCAGTTTCAGTTCCTGGAGATTTTTCAAAAGTTCATCCATGCTCAGTTTCTCAGGATCCAAAACGCAACGCAGCATTTCCTTCACTTGATTCGGGAAATCTGCAGGCAAAGCCGATATCAATTTTACAGCCAGGAGCCACAAAGCGTTTTTTATTTTCGGTGAAAGAGCTTCTTCGATTAATCTTCCAGTTGTTACTACTCTCGTCAAAAAATTCAATTCGACTCTAGTGTACCAGGAATTCTCCAGAGTCCAATCAGATTTCGAAAGCTCAGAAATGTACTTCACAAATTCAGCCTGACCATATATCCTCTGAATGTCCTTTTTGTGAGAGAAGATCGAGAAAACTTTTAAAACTTCTGTTAAGAAAGGCAGGCAAGAATTGTGCGACAAAACAGGCTGCAGTTGTCCATTTTCTGTCAAAGCTCCGAGACTTGGCAAAGAAGAAGGACTTCTTTCCTTCGCGGATTGGAATCCACTCAACAAGTTGGAACATGTCTTCAAATTCGTAAAAATCTTTGAATTGGTAATCCAGTTCGTTTGGAAGTAGCCCTCGGAATAATCTTCCACGGCAATCAAAGCCTGAAGAACCAATTTCGTTCTTCCCCAAGTTGGTGAAGAAATACTCACGAGCTGAGTACTCCATTTTTTCAACAGCTGGAGTATATCAACTCTTAAGGAATCTTCATGACTAGCGACTAATATCAACGCAGCTGCGTGTTCACAAAGCAAATCTGAAGCTTGACCCAGATTCAAGTTATCGAAGAAAATCCTCAGCTGTGATCTCAAAATCAACTGAGAACCAGAGACACTATCATCAGCGAAACCATGCAACAAAAGAAGTTTCCAGAGTCTCAAAGATTCGATATGCAGAAAAGTTCCATGTGTTCCAGCCTCACTGCTAACGTATGAAACTATCGACTGAACAATTTGTAATCTACAAAGTTTATCAGCTGCTGGTTTTCCAGCGTAAGTAATCAGCACTCGACAAAATCGAAGAGCACTGACCACAGGAACCCCATAGGCGTTATTTATCCTCTCTTGATTGACTAGTTTATCAGTCGTTAATGGAATAAAATGTTTCAGAATAATCTCCAGCAAATCAGGAGCCCAGAGAATATTCAGAGCACTTTCATGGGAATGTCTAGATAGTCTGATCAGAATTTCTAGAGCAGAAGAAACTCCATCTGGCGGTGGTTGCATTTCGTTTAGGATGTATCTGATTCGCGGAACAATATCTGATCTCAAAGCAGTCGCTATTGTGTCCAGTTGAGCGAGTTCGTGGTCCTTTAAATTGCTAGTGTCCTTAACATCCTTTAAATCTGGTTTTAGAATCGGTTCAGCGAAGTCATTTAATCCAAACAATCTATCCAAACAAACTTCATCTTCTTCATTGAAGAGAAAAGCTCTCATAGCTTGTAAGGCTGAAGTAACAATTGAAACGGAGGAATCATCAAGGGAGAATCGCAGAAGTAAAAAGACGTTTTTTTCATTTAGAGCTGAAAGTGGAGCTGGATCAAGAACGGAATCGTACCAACCACGACGACTTTTTTCGATTATTTTGGCGAGAGTTTGAAGAGCGATTGATCGCTGTTGAGCAGAAGAAGAGCGACTTAATTGAAGAAGTTCCTGAAGAGAATATCCGGGACGTTCGGGTTCCTGACCGTGATGATGAAGGCCTTTGTCGACTGTTAGTTTTTCATCTTTAAAGGGTAATAAGACTCCATCGAAATCGAAACGAGCGTTATATGGTTCGTCCAAGTTGGACTTTTTCTCCTCTGATGCTGGAATATCCTCCATCCATTTTGCTTTTTCTTTTTCTACGACGTCCATGTGGATCCAGCGTTTTTCCTTCGCTTCGGTGATGATGTCTTTTACCATTTCTGGGAGTTCTTCTTGAGAGTTATCAGTTGAAGCTGATGGAGATGGTTCATTTTTTATATTCGAGACTTGTGTTTCTTTCACTTTTAAACGATCTTTTTCCTTTTTCCTTTGTTTTACAAACTCAAGCAAACTCGGATCAAGCATCGACTCTAATTTCCTTTTTTCTCGCAGAATATCTTCCTCCGTTTTCAAACCATAATCTTCAAAACGAACTTCAGGAGCTTCTACTTTTTCTTCAGATGTACTGGTTTCAGTTTTCGAAACAGTTTGCCAGAAAAGACTTTCCTTTTTTGTGTTGGAATGTTTGGAAGTGAAGATGGAAGGAAACCCCGATTTTGAAGAGTCCTGCTCTTTCAAAAATTGAAGATCGAATCGTTCTGGAAGTTTTCTTTCGACAATGTTACCGAGGATGATGGAGGAAGTTTTCGGCGGATTTCGATTTTCTCTTTCTTGAAAAGAGTTCTCAGGGGAAATTGGAAAAGATTCTGTTTTATTAGAAGCTTGAGGATTTGTGTGAGTTTGTCTGTTGGATTTCAGCTTCTTATTAGCGGAAAACTGTGAGGTGAAAGTACGTGTTTTTCGAACTTTATCTTGGTCATTTTTTTCGTTTGAGTGTGCAATATGCACTGAAGGTTTTTCCTTTGATTGAATAAATTCCTCCTGCAAGCGGAGAATTTCGTCTTCATCTTCTTTGGGTTTTGGTCGTTTTAAGGTCACTGGGTCAGTCATCCTGAAAAAAATGATATATTTTGAACGTTTACAATTTTTAATTCTTCAATTTAAACGTTTCAATATGTAAATTTTCGCAATTTTAAATATTATTCACAATTGAAAAAATTTGAATTTAGAAATTAAACTTACAACATTTTGTCGTTTCAAATTTAAAGATTTCAAAACTATACAATTATCAATTAAAATCCATCGTAGCTGAATAATTGTATAATATAAAAGGTTAAGATTGGAACAATAACATTATTCCAACATTTTATTATAAAATTGCATTGTCATATAACCAAAATTCAAAATTATTTCGTGTTAATTTAAATAACTTAAAATTGCATAAATTTGGATTTAGAATTTAAATGTTTAACTTTTCAGTTTTAAAATATTCAAAATTATACAATTTTAAAGTGAAATCCTATATAGCTAAATAATTGTAAAAAAGGTTAAAATTGAAATATTGTCATGTTAACAAATTAAAAAATTATTTGGTTTTCATTTAAATGATTAAAAACTGTATAATTTAATAAAGAAAGCCTTTTAATACTTGACCGACTATAAATTCAGATTACATAATTTTAAATTGAAAATGTTTAGTTCTATTTTGCTAAAAACTTCATGCTTTTGAAAAAAACTTAAAACGCTTTAAAATTCGAAACCATTAGAATGAACAAAATAACGACTTAAATGTTTGAAAATATAAAAATTATTGCTATCAAATGTGGATACTGTAAGGAGTTGGGACATGTAGTTTTAAAAGGTTATGAGAAATGTTAAAAAAATTTTATTTTTACTTTCCAGTTCGACAAATTTCTAATAAAGTTAAGTTCTTTTAACGGAAAATGTAATAGTTAATATTTTAACCAGGAAAGACGGATTTTTTATATCAAAATAGGAGAATTTTCACACCAAAAAGACGAATTTTCAGCCGAAAAGGATGACCTTTTTAAAGAAATGTGGAATTTTCAACAAAATAATAAAATTTTGAACCAAAGCCATTATTTTCAATCAAGAAGATTAATTTTCTCCCAAAAAGACGATATTGCAATAAAACACACGAATTTTCAACCAAATAATCGAATTTTCAACTAAAAAAGGTAAATATTTAACCAAAAACGGAATCGTTAAATTTTCAGTTAAAAAATTAATTTTCAACCAAAAAAAAATTAAACAAAATAGTGAAATTTTCATCTCAAGAGATGAATTTTAAACGAAAACTGTAATAGTTGGTATTCAATCAAAAAAGATTTTAATTTTAAATAAAAAAGAGTTGAATTTAAATTTAAAAAACGCGAATTTTCAACAAAATAGTGGGATTTTCCACTAAAAAAGATAAATATTTAACCAAAAATTGAATAATTAAATTTTCAGTTGAAAAAAAAATAATTTTCAACAAAAGGAAATATTTTTTAACAAAATAGTTAAAATTTCAACCAAACAGCTGAATTTTTAAAAAATAATGTAATAATTGATATTTCAGACAACAAAATTATAAATTTTAAATAAAGAACATTTTAATTTAACAAAAAAGGTGAATTTTTAACAAAATACATGGATTTTCAACAAAATATTTTAACTGTCAACTAAAAAAGACCGATATTTAACCAAAAATGGAATAATTAGATTTTCAGATGAAAAAATTAATTTTCAACCAAAAACAAAACAAATTGTCAACAAAATATTCGAAATTTTAAACAGATAAAGATGGATTCTAAACGGAAAATGTAATAGTTGATATTACAACCGAAAACGATTTCAATTTTAAATAAAAAACAGGTCAATTTAAAAAAAGGCAAATTTTCAAACGTAAAGGATGACGTGTTTTAAACAGAACTGAGGAATTTACAACAAAATAATTAAATTTTTAACGAAAGAGGTGAATTTTTAAAAAAGAATGTAATAGTCGATACTTCAGCTACAAATTTTTTAAATTTTAAATAAAGAACAATTTAATTTAACAAAAAAGGAGCATTTTTAACAAAATGTATGAAGTTTCAACCAAATAGTTGATTTGTCTACTAAAAAATCTTAATATTTAACTAAAAATGGAATAATTAGATCTTCAGATAAAAAAAGTTAATTTTCAACCAAAAACAAAACAAATTTTCGACAAAATATTTCAAATTTCGGTCAAAGAAGTGAATCTTTAACAAAAAATATAATAGTTTAGATTTCAGTAAAATAGTAGAATTTTAAATAAATTAGTTGAATCCTTAAACAAAACAGATTAATTTACAACAAGAAGTTGAGTTTTCAAGCTAAAGAGTTGAACGTTTTAGAAAACAGTTGACTTTTAAACCGGAAAAGATGAATTTTCAACCAAAAATAAAATAGTTCATTTTTCAGTTGAAAAAATTAATCTTCAACAAGAAAACACCGAATTTAAAAAAAAATAGTTCAATTTTCGACCAAAGAGACAAATTTTCAACTAAAATGATGAATCTACAACAACAACAAAATTAATTTTTAACATGTTAGTTCGACTTTTAACCAATTAGATGAATTTTTAACCAAAGGAGATTAATTATAAACGATAGATGTAATAGTTGATACTTCAGCCAAAGAAAGATTTTAATTTTAAATCAAAAACAGTTTAATCCTGGATTAAAACAGCTGTATTTTTCACACAAAAAAATGAAATTGCTATCCAAAGAGATGACTGTTTAATGAAAAAGTTGAATTTTCAACCAAGAAAAATTTTTCAGTCAAGAAATGAAAAAAATTGTTGAATTTTCCACAAAACAGTTGACTATTCAACCAAAAAATAGGAATTCTCATCGAGAAAGTTAATTTTTAACCAAATGGTTAATTGTCAACCTAAAAAGACGAATTTGTAACAAAACACATGAATTTTCAACCAAATGGTTGAATTTTCAACAAAATATTTCAATTTTCAACTAAAAAAGATCAATTTTTAACCAAAAATAAAACAGCTATAATTTCAGGTAAAAAGTTCGGTTTTAACTAAGAAAGAAATCCAATTTTCAAGAGAATAGTTGAATTTCCAATCACAGAAATAAATTTTCAACTAAAATGATCAATCTACAAAGAAAAAAATTAATTTTTAACAAATTGGTTCCACGTTCAACCAAGCAGTTTAATTTTCAAACGAAAAAGATGAATTCTCAACGATAAATGTAATAGTTGATACTTCAACCAAAAAATATTTTTATTTAAAATCAAAAACAGTTAAGTTCTCGATCAAAACATTTGCATTTTTCAAAAAAAAAATTATATCTGAAAAGATGAATTTTCAATAAAAAAATTGAATTTTCAACTAAAAAAAGATTTTTCAGTCAAGAAAGAAAAAAAATTGTTGAATTTTCGGCAAAAATAGGATTTCTCATCGAATTTTTAACCAAATGGCTGAATTTTTAACCCAAAAAGACGAGTTTGCAACAAAACACATGAATTTACAACCATGTCGTTGAATTTTCAACTAAAAAAGTTTCAAACAGATAGTTAAATTTTCAATCAAAGAGACGAATTTTTAACTAAACAAGTATTTGAATTTTTAGCCAAACAATATGAATTCTAAACGATAAATGTAATACTTAATAGTGTAAAAAAATTTAATATTTAATACTGAATGTCGATACTTCAACAATTTCAGCAATTTCTGTCCAAAGAGATAAATTTTCAATAAAAGTGTTGTATTAGCAGCTAGTAAAGATTTTTAGTCGAGGAAGAAAAAAAACTGTTGAATTTTCAACAAAAAAGTTAATTTTTAACCAAAAATGAAGTAGTTAATTTTTCAGTTAAATAAGTTAACTTTTCAGAAGAAAAACAGAATTTTCAAACAAATAGTTCAATTTTCAAATAAAGAGACGAATTTTCAACTAAAATGATGAATTTTTCACAACAAAGAAAATTAATTTTGAAAAAAGTATTTCGAATTTCCACCAAGAAGTTGAGCTTTTGAAAAAGTAGTTCGAATTTCAACCAATAAGTAGAATTTTTAACAAAGCAGTTGAATTTTGAAACCAAATAGTCGAATTTTCAACCAAATAATCAATTTGTCAAACAAAAACAGTTGCCCTTTCAACCAAACAGTTGCATTTTCAACTAAAAAAGATCAATTTTTAATCGAAAATAAAATAGTTAATTTTTCAGTTAAATAATTTAACTCACAACAAGAAAAATCGAATTTTAAAACAAATAGTTAAATTTTCAGAGGAATTTTCAACCAAAAAAAAACAATTTTTAACAAAGTAGTTCGTATTTCAAGCAAGAAGCAGAATTTTCAACTGAATAGTTGAATTGTCAACCAAATAGTCAAATTTTCAAACAAGAACAGTTGCCCTTTTAATCAAATAGTGGAATTTTAAACTAAAAAAGATCAATTTTCAGTCAAAAATGAAATAGTTAATTTTTCAGTCAAATAAATTAACTTTCAAGGAGAAAAATCGAATTTTCAACAAAAAATATTAATTTTTAATAAGGTAGTTCGAATTTCAAGTAAGAGGTTGGATTTTTAACTAAGCAGTTGAATTTTCAATCAAATAATCAAATTTTCGAACAAAAACAGTTGCCTTTTCAATCAAATATTTGTATTTTCAACTAAAAAAGATCAATTTTCAATCAAAAATGAAATAGTTAATTTTCCAGTTAAATAAATGAACTTTCAAGAAAAATCGAATTTTCGAACAAATAGTTAAATTTTTAATCAAAGAGACGAATTTTCAACTAAAATGATGAATTTTTAACAAGTTAGTTCAAATTTCAAGTATGAAGTTGAATGTTTAACTAAGCAGTTGAATTTTCAACCAAGTCGCCAAATTTTCAAACAAAAACAGTTGCCTTTTCAACCAAATAGTTGAATATTCAATTAAAAAAGATCAATTTTTAATCAGAAATGAAATAGTTAATTTTTCAGTTAAAAAAATTAACTTTTAAGAAGAAAAACCGAATTTTCAACAACAAAAAATGCATTTTTAACAAAATAGTTCGAATTTCAACCAATAAATTGATTTTTCAACCAAATAGTCGAATTATAGAACAAAAAAGATAAAGCAGAAACCAAAAACAGTTACATTTTCAACCAAATAGTTTAATTTTTCAGAAGGCAGTTGAACTCTCAACCCAAAAAGATAAACTGTCAACCGAAAGTTCATTTTTAACCAACGAAGATGAATTTTAAACCAAGAAAAATTACTTTTCTACTAAAAAGATGAATTTACAATCCAAAAGAACAAATTTTCTATCCAAAAAGACAAATGTTCAATAAAACAGTTGAATTTGTATAGATGATGTTTATTTTGTTGACCAGGGTTTAAAATTATTCCAATGATGTAAAGTTTTTTGGTTTACTGATCAGTGTAAACCAAAAACTTGATCAGTAAACCAAAAAACTTTACATCATTGGAATAAAACAGTTGAATTTTTGACTAAAAAAGATTTTAATTTTAAATCAAAAACAGCTGCAAGCCTTAACAAAATAATTGAATTTTTCAACAAAAAAGATGAAATTTCTAACCAAAGAGATGGATTTTCAATAAATGTGCTGCATTTAGAATCAGGAAAAATCTTTTGTAAAAAAAAAAGAAAATGGTTGAATTTTCTCCAAAACAGTTGAATTTTGAACCCGAAAATAGGAATTCACACCAAAAAAGTTCATTTTTAACCAAATATTAGATTTTTCAATAACAGACTTAAATTTAATATTAATGAATATAATTAATTAATGAACATAAAATTATTATTATACCCTGAAAGTATTAAAAACAATTGCAATATATGAAAAAAGCCTTCTCAGAAATATTTTGAGCCCAGCAAGGTTAGGTTTACGGAAAATGACATATTTAATTTCATTCTCGTTCAGAATGCACAAAAATGATTTTAATTTATAAATAAAAAATATTGCAACTAATAATAATAATAATTTTTTTCTTATGCACAAAATTTCATAAAAGAAATAATCAATTTCATCAATTTATAGAATTTATAGGTTAGCTAATATAAAATTGAGTTTTTACACATTTACTAATAAGAACCTACGTTGAAACACTGGATCGAAGTGTTTTTATTGTCAGTTTAATTATTTTAAACTATTAATCCTTATGACACATATTTTTGAAGCATTCATTTAACTTTAAAATTCTAAATAAATCTTTCACTGTCGTGAGAACAAAATTAGCAAAATGACAATAAATGTCAGGGAGCATGCGCAGAAATTATTAGTAAATTCGATAAATTACCGAGAATCTCCTCGTAATTTCTATAATGTCCAGGAAATGGACGTAAATGTCCGCTAATTATGTAAATTCCGACATTCCTCGAAAGTGCGTTTGTTTTTGACTGAATGGCTGCATGAATTGTTTGGCAACTGAAAGGACTCTCGTCAGCATTTTGTTTTTGCTGAACACGTGAAATTCTGTTCTTAATTACCTTTGTAGTCGACAACAGTTTTCATGATCGTTGACAATAAGTAACGAGGTTTATTAAGAATGGTAAGAATATAAACTCCCTTGAATAATTTAGTGACATAACCTATACTTTACCGATTATTGATTTTTTTTGCTCCGAAATTTTCTATTAGTTATTGTTTTTATTTTCTACTTCAAATATTTTGTTTTAATACTCACTTGTGTAATAAAATGTTGTATTTTTCATCTTCAGTCTACCGTTTGCTGTGTTTGTCAACAAGAATTATCAAGCGAGAACAATAAGAAAAATATCTTCAAAGATGATTTGATTATTCGGAATGATACTGAAAATGCGGAGGGAATAAGTCATACAGAACGTAAAATAAAACTTTATTCTGGAATAGAATTAATTACTCATCAAAAGGTAAGGTTTTTATTGTTTAAACTCAATTAATTTTTTAGATTTTCATAACTTTTAATTAAGGATAATATTGTTTGGTATTAATTATTTCAGACCACACTCTTTTTCGCCTCCCCCCTCTTTTAAAAAGAATATCTCTTTTTCCCCTGTTTTCAAGAATTTTCACCTTTCTTTCGGTTTTTCGCTAAACTGGGAACTGAATTAATAAGAACGCAATAAGCGAAAATTCAAATGTTTTTGTTGAAAGTTAATTATTTATAATTCAAAGGTTTATTACTATGTTTTTGGTGTCAGAATTCAACTTTTATTCTTCAAAACTTAATTATACTGTTAAAAATATATTTTATCAAAGTTTCATCTCTTGGTCGAAAATTCAACTGTTATGTTGGAAATTCAATTGTTTTATCAAAATGTCATCTATTTTGATAGAAAATTCAACTGTCTTGTTGAATAGTCATCTTTTTAGATAGAAAATTCGTCTATTTAAATTGAAAATTCAACTTTTGGTGGAAAAGTCATCTTTTTTGTTTTGAAATTTAATTCGTTTTAATTCAAAAGTCTATCATTATGTTTTTAAGTCAGAATTCAACTCTCTTTGTTGAAAATTTAATTATGTTGTTGATATTCTAAATATTTGGTCGAAAATTCAAGTATTTTGTTAAAAAGTCATCCATTTTGGTCAAAAATTCAACTTTTTTGATGACTGTTCGTCTTTTTGGATAAAAAATGCATCTTTTTTAGTTTAAAGTTTCATTTTTATTTCAAAAGTCTATTATTCTATTCTTGGCTCGAAATTCGACTCTTTTGATTGAAAATTCAATTATTTTGTTAAAAATTTCACTATTTTATTAACATGTCCTCTTCTTAGATAGAAAAATCGTCCTTTTGGATTGAAAATTCATCTTTTTTGTCGAAAATTTAACTGTTTATTTTAACATTAGTCCTTTTGAATTGAAAATATATCTTTTCGTAGAAAAGTCATATTTTTTGGTTTGAAATTTAATTCTTTTCAGTCGAAAGTCTAGTAGTATATTTTTGGTTCAAAATTCAACTCTTTTGATTGAAAATTTAATTATTTTGTTGAAAATTCAACATTTTTATCTACATGTCCTCTTTTTTTTATAGAAAATTCGTCTTTCTGAATTGAAAATTCATCTTTTGGTAGAAAAGTAATCTTTTTTGGTTTGAAATTTAATTCTTTTTAATTCAAAAGTATATCATTATGTTTTTATGTCCGAATTCAACTATTTTGGTTGAAAATTTAGTTATGTTGTTGACAATTTCAATATTTGATCAAAATTTCATTTTTTTGGTCGAAAATTTAACTTTTTAAAAAAAAATTCATCCATTTTGGTCGGAAATTCAACTTTTTTGTTGAATATTCATCTTTTCGGATAAGAAATTCATCCTTTTGTATTGAAAATTGATCTTTTTCGGTTCAAAGTTTAATTTTTTAAATTCAAAAGTCTATCATTATGTTATTAAGTCAGAATTCAAAACTTTTTGTTGAAAATTTAATTATGTCGTTGCCAATTTAAATATTTGATAAAAGTTTCATTCTTTTGGTCGAAAATTGAAGCTTTTTTAAAAAAATTCATCCATTTTGGTCGAAAATTCAACTTTTTTGGTTAATATTCGTCTTTTTGGAAAAAAATTCATTCTCTTGTATTGAAAATTCTTCCTTTTTGTATTGAAAATTCATCTTTCTTGGTTCAAAGTTTAATTTTTAATTCAAAAGACTATTATTATATTTTTGGCTCGAAATTCGACTCTTTTGACTGAAAATTTAATTATTTTGTTAAAAATTCCACTATCTTATCAACATGTCCTCGTTTTAGATAGAAAAATCGTCCTTTTGGGTTGAAAATTCATCTTTTGGTAAAAAGTCATCTTTTTTTGGTAAAAAATTTAACTGTTTTTTTTAAACATTCGTCCTTTTAGATTATAAATATATATTTTGGTAGAAAAGTCATATTTTTTTGTTTGAAATTTAATTCTTTTAAGTCGAAAGTTCACAAGTATATTTTTGGTTCAGAATTCAACTCTTTTGATTGAAGGTTTAATTATTTCGTTGAAAATTCAACTTTTTTTATCTACATGTCCTCTTTTTTTCATA
>JAWWEA010000113.1:22000575-22011415 GCA_035222095.1 Andricus quercuspetiolicola | reverse complement strand
TTTAATTGTTTTTAATTCAGAAGTCTATCATTATGTTCTTAAGTCAAAATTCATCTCTTTTGGTTGAAAATTTAATTTAGATGTTGACATTTTAAATATTTGATCAAAATTTCATTTTTTTGGTCGAAAATTTAACTTTCTTAAAAAAGAATTCATCCATTTTGGTCGGAAATTCAACTTTTTTGTTGAATATTCATCTTTTAGGATAAGAAATTCATCCTTTTGTATTGAAAATTTATCTTTTTCGGTTCAAAGTTTAATTTTTTAAATTCAAAAGTCTATCGTTATTTTTTTAACTCAGAATTCAACTCTTTTGGTTGAAAATTTAATGATGTTGTTGCCAATTTAAATATTTGATGAAAGTTTCATTCTTCTGGTCGAAAATTCAACTATTTTAAAAAAAATCCATTCATTTTGGTCGAAAATTCAACTTTTTTGTTGAATATTCGTCTTTTTAGAAGAAAAATTCATTCTTTTGTATTGAAAATTCTTCCTTTTGTATTGAAAATTTATCTTTCTTGTTTCAAAGTTTAATTTTTAATTCAAAAGTCTATTATTATATTTTTGGCTCGAAATTCGACTCTTTTGACTGAAAATTTAATCATTTTGTTAAAAATTCCACTATCTTATCAACATGTCCTCTTTTTAGATAGAAAAATCGTCCTTTTGGGTTGAAAATTCATCTTTTGGTAAAAAGTCATCTTTTTTGGTCGAAAATTTAACTGTTTTTTTTTTAAATTTGTCCTTTTAGATTGAAAATATATCTTTTGGTAGAAAAGTCATATTTTTTGTTTGAAATTTAATTATTTTCAAGTCGAAAGTCTACTAGTATATTTTTAGTTTAGAATTCAACTCTTTTGATTGAAAATTTAATTATTTCGTTGAAAATTCACCTTTTTTTATCTACATGTCCTCTTTTTTTCATAGAAAATTCGTTCTTTTGAATTTAAAATTCATCTTTTTGTAGGAAATTAAACTTTTTTGGTTTGAAATTTAATTGTTTTTAATTCAGAAGTCTATCATTATGTTCTTAAGTCAAAATTCATCTCTTTTGGTTGAAAATTTAATTATGATGTTGACATTTTAAATATTTGTTGAATATTCGTCTTTTTGGATAAAAAATTTGTCCTTTTGGATTAAAAATACATGTTTGTTGGTTCAAAATTTAATTTTTTAAATTCAAAAGTCATATTATATTTTTGGCTCGAATTTCAACTCTTTTGATTGAAAATTTAATTATTTTGTTGAAAATACCACTATATTATCAAAATGTCATCTTTTTTGGTCGAAAATTCAACTGTTTTGTTGAACATTCGTCTTTTTGGATAGAATATTCATCTTTTTTTATTTGTAACTTAATTCTTTTTGTTTCAAAAGCCTATTATTATATTTATGGGTCAAAGTCCAACTCTTTTACTGGAAAATTTAACTTTTTTGTTTAAAATTCAACTACTTTATTAAAATTTCATCTTGTCCGGTCGAAAATTCAACTGTTTTGTTGAACATTCGTCTTTTTTGATCGAAAATTCACCTTTTGATAGAAAAGTCATCTTTTTTGGATTGAAACTTACTTGTCCTTACTTCAAAAGTCTATCATTATATTTTTGGGTCAGAATTCAACTGTTTTGATTGAAAATTAAATTATTTTGTTTAAAATTCCACTATTTTATCAACATATTCTCTTTTTGGATAGAAAAATCGTCCTTTTGGAATGAAAATTCATCTTTTGGTATAAAAGTCATCTTTTTTGGGCGAAAATTTAACTGTTCTGTCGAAAATTCGTTTTTTTGGATAGAAAATTCGTCCTTTTGGATTGAAAAGTCTATTACTATATTTTTGGATCAAAATTTAACTCTTTTGCTGGAAAATGTAATTATTTGGTTGAAAATTCAACTATTTTACTAAAATGTCATCTTTTTTGGTTGAAAATTCAACTGTTTTCTTGAAAATTCCTCCTTTTGGATTAAAAATCCATCTTTTTCAGTTCGAAATCTGATTTTTCTTAATTCAAAAGTCTATTATTACATTCTTGGGACGAAATTCATCTGTTTTGCTTGAAAATTTAATTATTTTGTTAAAAATGTAACTAATTTATCAAAATGTCATCTTTGTTGGTCGAAAATTTAACTTTTTTGTTGAAAATTCTTACTCTCGGATCAAAAATTCAACTGTTGTGAAGAAAATTCTTATTTTTTGCTTGAAAATTCAACTAGTTTGTTAAAAAGTTATCTTTTCTGGTCGAAAATTCACCTGTTCTTTTGAACAAAAAGCCTTTTTGGATGGAAAATTCATCCTTTTGGATTAGGAATTCATCCTTTTAACAGAAAAGTCATCTTTTTTGGTTGAAAATTTAACATTTTGGGTTGAAAATTCGACTTTCCTACGTAAAAGTCTACTATTTGGTTTAAAGCGCAACTGTTTTTGGGTTATGTTTAATGTTTTTTGTTTTATAATTCCTCTTTTTATCTTGAAAACTCACTCTTTTGGTAGAAAATCTTTTTCGGTTGAAAATTCAACTATTTTTTTGAAAATCTTGTTATTTTGTTGAAAATACCACTATTTTTTAGTAAAAAGTTATCTTTTTTGGTCGAAAACTCAACTGTTTTGTTTAACATTTATGTTTTTGGACCAATAATTTGTCATTTTGTATTGAAAATTCAAATTTTTTTTGTTGAAATTAAATCTTTTTTGTTTAAAAATTCGACCAATTGGTTGAAAATTCAACTATTTGGTTAAAAACTCACCTATTTTGTTGAAAATTCCTCTTCTTCATTTGAAAGTTCAATTTCTTAACTATAAATTCAATTATTTGGTTGAAAATTAACTTTTTAGTTGAAAATTCATCTTTTCGGATTTAAAAGTCAACTGTTTCATAAAAGATTCGACCTTTTTGATTGAAAATTCAACTCGTTTGGTAGAAAATTAATATTTTTTGGTTGGAAATTCAACTATTTTTTTGGAAATTCAATATATTTTGACTTGAAATCTTAAGAATTCAATATGGTACCTACATTAATTTTATATGAAATAATTTATTCCCCTGTTTTTGTGAAGTCACCCTACTTGAACTGTTGTTGGTTGAAGTTAATTCTTATTTATTTTGAAAATTTGACCATTTGGTTGAAAATTCAACTATTTTGTTAAAAATCTAATTATTTTGTTGAAAATTCGCCCATTTGGATTGAAAGTTCATGTTTTTTTTCGTAGAAAAGTAATCTTTTTTGGTTGAAAATGAAGTTTTTTGCTTAATATTTAACTTTTGTGATTGGAAATTCTACCGTCTGTTAAAAAATTCATTTTTTGGCCTGAAAATTGAAAAGTTTTTGGTTAAAGTTTAATCTTTTTTTTTTAATCCGACCATTTGGTTGAAAATTCAACTATTTGGGTAAAAATTCACCAATTTTGTTGAAAATTCGTCTCTTTTATTAGATAGTTCAAATGTTTTGTTGAAAAATATTTTTTTGTTTTTTGAAAATCCAATTATTAGTTAACTTTTTAGTTGAAAATTCATCTTTTTGGGTTTAGAAGTCAAATGTTATACAAAAAATCGAATTTTTAGCTTGAAAATTCAACTCTTTTGGTAGAGAATCCTTTTCGGTTAAAAATTCAACTATTTTGGTAAAAATGAAATATATTTTGACTAGAAATATTAAGAATTCAATATGCTACCTACATTAATTTTATTTAAAATAATTTATTACCTTGTTATTCCTCTATTTTTGTAAAATTTTATTTCGTATTTATTTAATTTTTAATTTATTATATAGAAAAATTTATTTAAATATATTTCCTATTTCTCCTATTTGAAGAGCATTTTTGTCTGTGAATATAAAATACCTATTTAATTTCAGATCTTCGAAACGGATGAATCGCCTATTTACCTCTGCGATCCATGTTTCCAAAAACTGGAAGGTTTCATAAATTTCCGAGAGCAGGTCCTATCCTCATTCGGAATAATATTCAACGGACGAAGTTCTTTCAGTCCTCTCAAGCAAAAAGCCATCGAATTCCAGTCAGGGAAGTCAAAGCTACAAGATTCACGAAAAAACAGCGACTTTGAGTTCCTGGAAGAAGAAATATTAGATTGTCCAAAACTGCCAGATCGCAAATCAGCTCCCGAGGATTTAATAAACGTTGATGAAAGCAGTACTTCCGTGGATGTTGATTTCGTTGAAAACGATGAAGTTGACACGAATGATTCCGTAAATTGCAGCAGATTGCAAAATGATCAAGACAATAACAATCTCAACGAATCCGACTCTTCCAGTGATAACATTGATGTCCAGAGATGCGAAGATAGTCCTCCAAGGGTTCAGGAAAGCGATATCGAGTCCGAAATTGATGTCTGCTCAGGTGATGATGATGAGGTTTTGGAAATGCAGGAACAAAGGAAAGAAAATATTTTAGAAGTTCAAAGTTCCTCCGAATCTGAGATTGAAGTTTGCGATTATGAACCTACTGGAAAGAGAATTAAGAATCTGAACACTCTTTCTCAACCTCTACCATTTTAGTTGTGAGTAGATGAAGTTTTCTTGTTGATGTGAATACGAGTTTAAATTATGTAAATAGCCTCGATTTTAGGCACTTAACATTGTCAGAATTAAGAAAAGAAATTTTTTATCACTTAATGTAAATCGAGGTGAAGTTGGAAAGTATGATTTTGATTAATCAAAATTATTTGTCAAGTGAGATAGGTAATCTTAAATTTAATATATTTTCCACTCAAGGCAGTTGTCGTGACAAAAATAATATTATCAGTCGTTTCTTGTGAAAAAAAACATTTTTTATCAAAAAAGTCGCTTTTTACCAATTTTTTAAAAATGGTTCGTCAACTATTTTTCCAGAGATCTGATTTTTGGCACGACAACTACCTTAAGTAGTAGAAAGTTCACTTTTAGTTTTCAAATTAGTGAATAGAATCGTATTATTAATTATTTTAATTTAAGTTTAAGAACATGTTTATTTATTTATGAGGGGGGAAATCGCTGGGTGAAATATTAAAAATCGTGTTACTTAAAAGAGTCGATCAAAATTGAGAAAATCTCTATGCAACTAGTTTCTCATTAATTAGATTTCGAGTGAAGATTATAGTTAGTTTACTAAAACTGGTTTAGAAACTTAACCATCACCTGTATGTAATCTGTGATACAATTTGAATATTAAAATACAAGAGTTTTGTATTTTAGAGTTTTAGAATCAAATTGGAGCCGTATGTAATAAAATACTAATAGGTTTGTCTTCACCGGGAATGATAATTTGTTTTAGTTTATCCTCATATATTATAAGTTTGTAACTAGTCTTTTGACCATTCAACATAAAAAAATAAAAATAGTTTTTCATTAATTTGCCGTTTTGATGATTTCTTTGTTTTAAAACCGTATTAATTAACATAATTTTTATATATGTAATAATCTACCATTTATTCTTTCTGTCCACCTTAAAGCTCTTGTGTTTCCGCTTAAAATAATTTAATTGTAAAATCAATTAATTAATCCTATCCTATCTCAAAAAAATAGATGGTCATTCTTTAATAATTCAATACAAATTTCAAAATAAGTAATTCTATTTAATGATACAATTTATTTCTGAATGTTTCTAAACATTATTGATAAAAGAGACAATTTTAATTGTAAATGTTTTTTTAAATAAATTTGCTACCATGTTATAATTTGTAAATTTTTTTACACTTTCAAAGAGACGAGAAGAGAAAAATCAAATTATGGACAAAGACTTGGAATATTTTAATTATTATTTGAGCTTTGATTTTAAACCAATGTTTTTAATTTTTGCAGGATTTTAAAATAAGTTAGAAGAACTTTGAATTATTTCAAAAGATAATTCAAATTTTTCGAAATTTTAAACGAAATTTGGATTTTTCAAGATTTTGAAATAAAATTTGTAAGATTTTTAAGGATTTTGAAAGGCACCGACAATAAGATTTCTGGGCAAATTTAAAATGACTCAGGTGTTATTTTAAACATTAATTTTAAAATTTGAATACTTCAAAATGTTATATTTTTTTCATTTTCTCAAGCTTTTAGAATTTTTTAGAAAAACTTTGAATTATTTTTAAAAATATTTGGAAGTTTCGAAAATATTCGCAAATAATTTAAACCTTGAGAAGATTTCAACAAATTTAAAACAAACTGTCGATTTTTGAAGATTTTGAACAAAAAATTTAGAAGTTTTTTTAAAGATTTAAAAAAGTTTCAAGATAATAAAAGAAAATTCTTAAGGTTTCTGGGAAAATTTTAAATGATTTTTTATTTCACAAAATTCATTTTGAAAGAACATTTAAAAAGATTTTAAAACATTCCACAGGATTTCATATATTTTCAAAACAGAATCTAGAAGATTTTAAGGCAATTTTTTTAATTTTGCAGAATTTTTTCAAAATGTTTGGGAAAAATTGGAATTATTTTTAAAAACTTAAAACAAAATGTAGATTTTCAAAGATTTCGAAATAAAATTTTTAAGTTTTTCAAAGATTTTAAAAAGTTTTAAGAAAATAAAAAATTTTACTAAGATTTCTGGGAAAATTTTAAATGATTATTCATTTTTAAAATTTTATTTTAAGAGAATATTTAAAAAGATTTCAGAACATTCCAAAATATTTTCTAAATTGTTGAAAAGAAATATAGAAGATTTTAAGGCAATGTTTTTAATTTTGCAGAATTTCTTCAAAATATTTATGCAAAATTCGAATCATTTTAAAAGATATTTTGAAGTTTTTAATAAATTTCAAAAATAATTTAAAAATTTGAAAAGATTTTTAAAAATCTTTAAACAAAATGCAGATTCTCAAAGATTTCGAAATAAAATTTTAAAGTTCTTCAAAGATTTTATAAGGTTTCAAGTCAATAAAAAATTTCATTAAGATTTCTGGGAAATTTTCAAATAACTTTTTATTTGAAAAAATTTATTTTAAGAGAATATTTAAAAGGATTTCAAGACATTTCTAAATATTTTCTAAATTGTTGAAAAGAAATATAGAAGATTTTAAGGCAATTCCTTAAAATTTGCAGAATTGTTTCAAAATGGTTTCAAAACATTCCAAAAGATTTTAAGGCATTTTTTTAATTTTGCAGAACTTTTTCAAAATATTGAACAGAAATTCGAATCATTTTAAGAGATATTTAATAGTTTTTAATAAAGTAAAAAAACCTTAAGATTCCTGGGAATATTCAAAAGTAATTCATTATTTTTTAAAATTAATTCCAAGAAAATATTTAAAAATATTTTAAAACTTTACAAAATATTTCCAAATTGTCAAAAATGAATCCGCAAGATTCTAAGACAATTTAGGAATAATTCGAAGCAGTTCAAAAGATGTCTAGGAATTTAAGAATTTTTTAGGCGATTAAAAATATTTTAAAACAGAGATTTCCGAAAATTTATAAAATATTTTTTTTCCCTGACTGAAAATACTTTTTTTTGGTTGAAAATTCATATGTATTTTTGGTTTGAAAATTGATCTCTTTTGGTAGAAGTTCAATCTTTTTTTATTAAAATTACAAATGTTCGATTCAAAATTAAAATCTTTTTTGGTTGAAGAATCAAATATTTTGTTAAAAATTCACCTTTTTGTATGAATTCAACTCTTTTTTTTATCGTTCAGTTGAATATGTAACTATTTTGTTGAAAATTCGTCTTTTTTGGCAGAAAATTAATCTTCTTGGTTGAAAATTATTCTTTTTAATTGAAAATTAATCTTTTTGGTTGAGGATTCAACTATTTTATTAAAAATTCGTTTTTGTTTGGATAAATTCAACTGTTTTCTTCATCTAAAATTAAAATGTTTTTGGATTGAAATATCAATTATTGCATTTTTCGTTGAGAATTCATCTTTTTTTGTTGAAAATTTGACAACTTTGTTAAAAGTTTTTTTTCTAATTGAAGTTTAATCATTTTAGTTAAAAATGCGCTTTTTGGGAAAAAATTTGATCTTTTTGGTTAAAATTACAACTGGTTGAAAATTATTTTTTCTTGCATGATTTAGACTGCTTTTGATTTTAAATTAAAATCTTTTTGTAATAAAATATAAAATATTAAATTTTTAGCTGAGAATTAATCTTTTTTAATTAAAAATTCAACTATTTAATTATGTTAAATTTTTAATTAAAAATAAAATCTATTTTATTTTAAAATGATTGAATTGTGAAAATCATGAAGCTCAATTTGAAAATAATTATTAATAAAGTTTCCAATCAGAAAGCATATAATTTTAAAAGTTTTTAGAATAATTATGTTCTAAAGGTTCATAATATTTAAAATTCTTTAATTTTGAACGGTAAAAATGACAGTGATTTTTTTAATAGAAATCACTTTTTTTTAATCCGTCTAATCACTTTGCATGTCACATGATACTACATAATATGATACTCATTAAAATTATATTTATCATCTTTAAAATGTTTATAATTTCAATTAAAAATTATGGTTTTAAATGCGCAATTCTAAAACGGTTTGATTTTTGAGGACTTTAAACTGAAGTTTATTTTTCTTTAAAAGCTTAAATTCGAAAATCTTCGGTTTGAAATTTCTTAATTTCTGGACGTTTCGAATTTCAAATATCACGACACTAGTTTTAAATTCAAATATTAAAAATTTCTGGCCAATTTCACTATTAAAATTTTTACAATTTCATATTATAAGCCTTGACAGTCAGTTTTACATTGAATAATTTTAGATTTAAATAGTCTTTGTTGTTTCAAGACAAAATAGATAAAAATTAAACTATCTGAAATTTAAATTGTCGAATTTTGAAAAGTTAATTTTTAAGCAATTAATTTTACGAAAAATACTTGAAATTTTGAAGGGTTTGAGTATAAAATCGTTTGAATGTCACCATTCTTGTTAATTATGATTTATTTTAGTTTCAAAGGAAGTTCGGATTCGTTTGAGTTTCAGCGTTTCGTAATAGAAATGTTTTCATTTTTATATTTCCCATTTAAAATTACTTTTTATTTTAAACTTTTTTTAAAAATGATTCAATTTTATGGGCTCAAATTGAAAATTTTGATATTTTAAATTATGAAAATGACTGTGAGTTTATTGTTTGATCTTAGAAAAATTTGTCTAATAAATTTTAATGTTAACTGATAATTTTTTTTATGTAATAACAATTCAAAATTTTAGTAGTTGTGACTTTAATCTCGAAAAATAAAATTCTCGACGTTGTAAAATTCCCGAATAATAAAATTCCGGACTGTTTATAATATTACCAAATTTGAAAATTCCCGAATAATAAAGTTTCCGAATAATGAAATTCCCGAATTATAAAATTCCCGATTTGGAAAATTCCCGAACAGTTTATAATATTACCGAATTGGAAAATTCCTGAATAAGAAAATTCCCAACAGTTTATAATATTACCGAATTTCAAAATTCCCGAATAATAAAATTCCCGAACAGTTTATAATATTATCGAATTTGAAAATTTCCGAATAATAAAATTCCGGACAGAAAATTGGCGAATTATAAAGTATCCGAACTAGAAAAAAATTTTATTTATAAATTTCATCTATTTATTCAAAATGTAATAATCAAATATTTTTATCAACAAATTTTTTGTTTAATCTTAAAAGTTTCTACAATTATTGTTTGAGTATAAAATAACAATAATTGAAACAAATTTTATCCACAAATATATATTTTTTAGTTATTGTTATTTTAAATTCAATCAATAATTTTAGAAACTTTAAACATTAAAAAATTTTTCTTCATAAATATACTTGATTATTGTATTTTTAATAAATAAATAATATTTATAAAATAATTTTTTTAATTGTTTAAATTGCGGGGATTTTATAATTCGGAAATTTTCTAGTTAGGATATTTTATAATTCGTCAATTTTTTGTCTGGAATTTTCCAATTCGGTAATACTGTAGTTCGGAAATTTTATTATTCTGAAATTTTATTAATCGGGAATTTTCCAATTCAAGAATTTTACATTATCCGGAATTTTATTTATCGGGATTTTTCAGTCGTCCCTATTTATTTTGAATTAAGAATTATTTAAATTTTTAATTATTAAATTTGAACGCTTTTAATTAGAAATAATGGAATTTTAATTTCTCTGGATTGTAAATCAACCAATTTTTAGAATTCCAATCTTAATTTACTCAATTTTAAAATAGTTTTATTTTCGAAATTTGAATCTGACATTCAATTTCGAAATTATTCACTTAAAAGTAAAATAGTTCAATTTTGAACACTTTGAATATACCATTTGTTAGAACCATTCACAACTTCCAATTTTAACCGTTAGAGTACTCCATGGGTTGCGGTAACGCAGGCCGATTTTGACTTGATCACTTAAAAAAAAATTAATTTTTTTCCATTTTTCTGTTTAAATCCTTGTTCATTATTATTTTAACTAGCACCACCATAATACTGACTGCATTTCCTTTCGATTAAAAAAAAAATACGTTGAAATTGGTTGAATAAATTCGGTGATATACGCCTACAAAGTTGGCGGGTCAGCGTAACCCATGGTGTACTCAACGGGAGAAAAAGGAACTGTGTACGCAGGTGGTTAATCAAAATAGTTTTAATTATCTACAACTTTAGTTACGTTTTAGATTTAATCGTCGAAACTAAATTTTTTATTTTAAGCAAGTACATGTTTGCAAATTTTAAAACTCATAATTTTTTACAACAAAAATTGACTTTTTCATAAATGACTCAGGCAATGATTATAAGTTTAATTTGAAAACTTTTCTGGGACAACGTGGAACTATAATTCACCAGAAAATCCCATAAACAAAAACCTTTCATTTAAAGTTGGTTCAGCACCACCGTGCGTTTTGTTTTTTTTTAATTTTTATACTTAAGTAT
>JAWWEA010000113.1:21449566-21460052 GCA_035222095.1 Andricus quercuspetiolicola | reverse complement strand
TTTTTTGTTTTGTTTAAAAGAAAGTATACAATACTAGCAATGTTAGAAATATATACAAATGTTTGGATTACCTTTCATATTCGAAAATGTGATAAACCTTTGGATTATCTTTCCTATTTTAAAAGTGTGATGATCTGAATAGATTGATCTTGAATCACCCATAAACATATTTTTTGGTTAAAATGTCAATTATTATATTTTTTGTTAAAAATCTATCTTTTTTGTTGAAAATTCAATTACTTGGTTGAAGGGAAGGTATCCACTTCTTTATAACTGTAGTGCTATTCGTGCTTCTTTGTGTATGAATAAGAGAAATCATTTTTGTTTGTGTATGTGTTAATTTTGAAGAAGACGGGGATTGATGACAGTTTTTTGTGTGCGCTCAAGTGCAAGTGTTTGTATAAAGAAAGGAATTAAGTGTTTATGAAAGAGAAGGTCTTGATGAATTCGAATGAGAATAGAAGAGAGGGGTTGAAGTGTGGTTTGAACTCTCGATATCCGTGGTCAAAGATGAAAATATCTTCAATATCCCATCCCGTCAATATCTCTATTAAATTCATTTAAAAGGATTCTTTCATCATTATCAGCTGGATTCAGAAAGTATGGTCCTTAAGTACCTAGTGGATAGCTATGTGGAGCAACTAGCAATTGGAGCTTGAGTAAATGTCTACACTCATGAACGCAATGTCACTGCCGCAACACTTTAAACCCGGATCTCTTCTTAACCAGTGGTCCTCTTCACCAATGGTCTCATTTTCGTTTCACTCGAGACTGTTTTTTCTGAGTCTTATTGTAATACATGAAGCTAGCTCTGAAATAATACTTTGCCCTCAATGTGTGGTGATGGATCCGATATTTTCTTTAACAAATCTTAAAATTAGAGATTGCCTGAACAGAGGAACTGCAAGGCTGGTGGCTTGCCTTGCAGGACATTGAAACAGCACAGACAAGAATTCATCACTGAGGCTTTGCCGAAATTTACAAACGAAACACATAACAATTTTCTCACTCACGTAGCGATGTTCACCCTGCACCTCAACAGAATGACAGTAGGCAAAAATATCATTATAATATGCTTTACATACACGAGAAATCAGTTTCAACTCATCTTCTGTCAAACTGTTTTCATCTGCATACCTAAGATAAGCACCATAGGCTAAGTTCTTCACAAGGTGCTTGTAAAAATGATTGTATTTCTGGGCCTTGTAAAATATAGGATCGATTGACATGCTTCAAACCATCAAGTATCCCTTCCAGCAGAAAACTTCTCTGATCTAAATAACGATTACAACATACATACTTCTTTGGAAGATAGATATTTCTCCTAATAAAGATATCGATTATACATTGGAATGTTAGTCTGTGTATGTTATTGCAACTATGACACACAATACAAGTTTGAAAAGAAGTTTGAGGTAGAACATATAGTCGCAAACATTATGGATAATTTTCTAAAATCTCTCTTTCTCAATGCATTGAAATGTTACAGTTATTGCATATTCGGGTCACAGGATCTAAATTAGCTCGATGTCTGCCAGCTTGATGGCGTATCATTTGAACGAGTCCTTGTTTACAAACGTTATCATCATTCATTAGTCGCACCATGACACGTGGTGTCAAACCGTTGTAGAAGAAGCAGAGTATTAGACATCTCTGTAAGCCATACTAGACAAAATATACAAGGGCTTTTGAAAAGTTCCCTTTTAAAAAAGCAACAACCCTTTTTTATGTGAAACTTCTTAAGGCTGAATGAAGACTTCTATCTTGGTATTATGTTCAAAGCATTATGTAATATGAACACTCAGAGAATAAGAGGAAATCATGGACAAGCGTTGATGAGATCATTGGATTTATATAAATCCTTCAGTGCTTTATTTGACACTGGTTTTGACACCAAGTGGTACAGTTGCCTAGGTATTAAGACACCAACAGGAAATCAGAATCTACAAAAAGAACAAGAAAGTAACATGTGAATTCACGCTGGAAAATAATTTTTATTGTCTCTATAGGACATGGACTTTCATGTTGCGTTCTCATTGTCGAAATATTTGCAGGACGATTTAAGATTTAGAAAAATCACCCAAACTCTTTACTACCCCAAGTGATGATAAATCAACAGAGCTGGCGCACAGGCATGTTAGTCACTTCCAATCACTTTATTTTTCTCAAATCAATCTTTAAAATAAAAATATCACTTTAGTCTCTTCTTTCGATAAATTAAAACAGAGAGACCAAAGCTTAACGAATGTTGAGATTAGATGTGTACCTGTTTCTCAATTTGTTTTAATTCTTACAAATTCATTTGGATTCACCCTCAATGTTTTGGATTTTTACAAATAGCCAATTAATTCAATGGATCTTTTTTGTATTTTCAGTTGTTATATTTGACCCTTACGACTTTCAGGTTCACCTTGAATTCTCGGTAATTTTATTAAATCTTATTCATCAAAATCTATTCGCTTCCGTTTCTAAAAATTCAAGAGAATTTGGTTGCATTTTAAAAACTCCATTCAGTTCACTTAAATTCTTATAAATGTGTTCAAATTCGATTTAATTGTTTCGAATTTTTATAAATTCACAACAATTTGGTTGGGATGAATAAAAATTTTCAGATTGTCTTATATTTCATTTGAATTTTTTTGTGTTTAGCATGAATGATTTGAAATTCATTCTGAAATCTCATGAGCTTAGCTTTAATTCCTCCACATTTAGCAGGAATTCTTATAAATTTCATCAAATTCTTTTGAAATAAAAAGAACTTTGGTCACATCATAAATGACAGCTCTGTTAATGTGTGAAAATATTCGAAACTCTTTTATGATAACTAATATTTAAGAATTCCCTGACAAATTAGATAATACATTTTTCTAAATTCTAATGTTGTAAAGTAACGATTTTGAAGATTACGTTTGTTTAGCTGGAAAATTTCCCAGTTTATACTTGACAAACCTTATCGAACGCCTCAGAATGAGCAAACCAGAAAATATAGAAATCAATATTGCTACCAGAGGTTTTAAAAATAGTCCAAATTTTATAGATATGTTTGTATTGATTTGAAATTATTTGTTTCTCAATTGTACTTGCGTTTTTCATAAATGTGATTTAACATTACCAATATTGTATTTATGAATCAAAAAGAATAGAGTATTTTCTTCAAAAATTAGAATCTTAGTCATTATAATACCTTGTGTACTATTAACCAGAAACAACAGCTAACTGATTACATGCTTTCGGTTGAGGATTGATCTTTTTTGGCTAAAACTTTTACAGCTTGGTTGAAAAGCTAATCATTTTTTGCAAATTCAATAATTTTGTTGAAAAAGTAATCATTTTGTCAAAAATTCATCTATTTTTGGTTTAAAATTATTTCCTTCTTGTTTTATTGATTGAAGATTTAGTTGTTGAATTAAACTATTTTTTTGTTCAACATTAGCATATTTTTTGGTTGAAATGTCAATTATTATATTTTTCGTTCAAAATTAATATTTTTTGTTGAAAATTCAACTACTTAAAGGATGAACTAATTTGTTTAAAACTCTTCTTTTGGTTTGAAGTTCCATCCTTTTGGTGTAGGACAGTGAGCAGGAGAAGGGTGATGAGTGTTAATTCTGAAGAAGAAGGGGATTGATGACAGTTTTTTGTGTGCGCTCAAGTGCGAGTGTTTATATAAAGAAAGAAATTTAGTGTTTATGTTTGACTATATTGGAAGAGATTATAACGTGGGAGGGTCAGAAGGTTGCTATAGTGCTTGCAAGGGGTGTTGGGGGATATATACTAATTGGGCGAGTAAGTACAAGTTTCAGCAGAAAGAGAAGGTGTTAATGAATTCGAATGAAAATAAAAAAGAGGGGTGATGTGTGTGGCTGAATATTTGTAAGTGTTAGTTTAAGGGTTTGAAGACAGCATGAAAAAATTTGTGAACTTGTTACTGTTGACGGTGATTAATATACTAAACGTTGGTGAGAAGATGATGTGGATGTTGTGTACGACTTGGTACGTGAAAGCGTATATATGATAGGAGTACTGGATTGGTGTGATTGTGAGTAGGGTTGAAGTGTGTAACGTGTAGGTGCAGGAAAGTGTTGTCTTGCGCGAATGTGCGATTAAGTGTCCAGTATTCTATGTAGGTGAGTTTATGTGTAACATCGCCTAATCCACCACTTTGACTTACTTAGCCGTAAACATTGTTCAAAGATTTTCACCAAAAGAGTTGGTTATTTCAATATCGCTGATATCCCGGTATCCCGGCATCCCATGTACCAAAGAATTGATGTCACGTGCGCACATGTTGCTAGAGTTCTTGCCCCTGTCTCACAGGTGCAGTAGTACCCGAAAATCGGTATCTGTTCATCTTCAACCCAAACGTGGTTTTAACCATATTCTTCATTGAATGCGGCCCACATCTCATGATTAGCAGCATTTCTGAATCGGAAAAAGTGTTTTATCTTAATGAAACCTGGTTCATACGTATTCTAAGCATGTTATAGGAGTTGGTACTCGTCCTCTTCTTCGATTCTCAGAGATACAGCTAGTATATGTGCTGATGGTAAACCTGCTTGGTAAGTTCTATACATGAATTTTCTCAGGCATTCTAGCAATATTTGGGGGAACAACCAAAGTAAAGTAAACACTGTTCTAATTCTATCTGCAACAAAATTTATCCTCAAGTCTTTCCTGTGTGGACGAGATTTACATGCCAAGCTTTTTCTAGCATTTCTTCAGCTGACATTACATTGCATACTTTCATTTGCACACGTCATTGTGGTGCGTCCAAAATATTGATTAATAATATCTCTAGCAATGGAAAGAAAATCACAAAGATTATGGATGTGAGATGTAGGGATTGTATCAAAGGAGAACTTGAAAATAGTTATCATATGACTTTTTCGAGCTTCTACCATCCTTCTCGTTTTTGTCACTAAACGAGACACATTTGCTTCTTCAGTCAAAAATCAGTCTTCAGTTAAATTCCTTTAAAAGGATACTGGTATCATTATCAGCTGCATTCAAAATGTTGGGACTCCAAAATTCCATTTGGAGCAGCTAGAATTGATGTCTTGAGTAAATTTCTACTCTTATGAACACAATATGACTGATGCAACGCGTTAAGGCAAGAGCTCTTGTCCATATTCAGGGAATTACAATCATCATTTATGTTAGATATGGAACAATTTTGTTTCACTATAATTGTAGAGATAGCTGAGAGCCTTAAAGGGAATGTTTAGATTCTAAAGTCTGGATTCTAAAGACTTTTTGCATTGCCATCTTGAGGTATTTCTCTTACTCCATATCGCTTTCCCTGTTTGAAGTGTATACCCCTTTATTTGAATAAACCTTAGTGTTTTATCTAGCATAAACTGGTGTATTTCACTTGTAAGTATTTGTGTATCAAACCTTGCAATCTATTTTTATTTATTTGCCTGTCCGTTTATTTAACGTTTATTAATCTGCACATTTACAAACAATAGACAATATTTTCTACATGTGGTTCAGTATTATATAATATGAAAAGTGTACGAATTTCAACTCTTTCACACTTCGCGGAATATCTTCGTAACATCTATCATTAATCTCCTATACACCTATACACTCTTCTACACCGCCACCCACTCTTTTCATTCATAGTTGCACTCTCTGACACATCCTCACAAAATATACGAACTAGCTGCACACCCTTGACACACAACAAATACCTTCCCTTTCACACACGAATTGACACACACAAAAATACACAAGATTTATGCTTTTCATACCCAATCACTGATAAATAACACAACAGTTATAAAGAAGTATATAGTTGTAGGTTTCGGTCACCACAAGGACGAGAATCACACACTCTACTACATTCCGTAGCTTCTAATACCTGAACACTTGATTATTGGGGGTTATGCCGATAACAAATTTTTATCACTATCACACCATGCATTATTCTTCAAAGTTTTAGCGAATAAAATCAAAAGGCCTTTGCTCATATTTTGTGCAGGGTCCTTTAGCTATTTTGTTAGAATAAATCTTTTTGAATTGAAATCGAAGGGCATTGCAAACACCTCCAGATGTTTGTATCCATTATGATTCCATTATGATATCCATTATTATGTAATGTGCTGATTATGTTTCTTATGCGTTGATGCATTAACGCATACCTTAAAATCAGCATCTAGATGTGATCTAGAATATGCATTTCCCTAATACCGGAAATAAGTGAACCTTTACTCTTCCGTTTGCTTAATGGCAAAAAGGACTTAAAAAATCGATATTGCCTTGGCGTTATGCAAACAACAAATCAAAAACCCACAGTCTGGGAAAAACTTACTACTCGAATAGGCCAGCAGATCATCAAGTATTATTTGTTGAAAAATGTCGAATAATTAAATAATTTGATTAATTTCTATAGACTGTTAATTATTAACAAAAATTTTGTCTGTATCTGACCTGCGGTTACCATGAAGACTTCTATCTTGGTGTCCCTTCTGATAGGAATGTCCTTTTCTCTCAGAAATACGAAAGAGAGGGATTGGGTCACTCATTTATCAAAACTTGTTTTCAAGGAAGTTCAACCATACCAGGTGATGGTCTTAACCCAAGAAAAACGTCCCGATGGAATTGATAATATAATTGCACAACTAGAAAAAACAACTCCATTGTGTGTCAGAAGCTTTCAAAACAGAACTAAGGAAAAAAGCCTGAATCTGAGAGAATTTGAAGTATTTAAGAATCCTAGGCGAACAACATTATTTCTGCTGATCAAGGAATCTGAGAAAGTTGAAGGGACATCACTTGTCAGATCGAATCTAACCGAGATGATGAGTTTTGTCAGTCAAATCTCAGGAGCCAGAATGCGACCAAAGTGTCTCATCCTCCACTTGACTAACAAAGAATTCGATTACGAGAGCGTACTCAAAGAGATGTGGTCTGCAAAATTTTTGGATTTTAGCATTCTGGAAATCACCTTCCAGAATGTTCGTAACCAGCTAGCACCTCAAAAAGCTGTAGTAAATATAACCTTGCACTACTGGAATCCTTTCACTAAAAGCTACAATAAGAACAGAGTTTCTTCGCAAACTGAACTGTTTCCAAGAAAACTTGTGGACTTAAAGGGCTATGAAATGAAGGTTGGCTTCTTTACTATTCCGTATTTAGCTTGCGTGATAAAAAACCTCACGGGCCACGCTGTCAAAATAGAAGGATCAACTACGGAACTCACTAAAGCTTTATCACAGGCGATGAATTTCCAAATCAAAATACCAATGAAGCAGGAGGAACTTGGAGCCTACAACAACGACAAAGAAAAAACTACTGGTCTCTTCCATCAACTAACGCACAACAAAATCCGGTTCATAGTAATTCAATCCATTATGCTTGAATCTCGAGAACTTGATATTCTTGAACGGACCGAAATGACCCATCAGGCCGAGTACTGTGTCCAGGTACCTATTTTACTGATCAACCCTCCCTTCATGAGACTTGGAATGAATTTCCTGAAGGCAGGAACCTTCATCTTTTGTCTGTTGATTTCAACTTGGGTAATTTCACGATTGCTGAAGTTTAGTGTCAGGCATTGGGGCTTCATGCATATAGTTCAATTAATTCTTGGATCATCCGTTCCCGAAGTACCTGAAAAGCTGAAAGAAAGAGTTGTTCTGGTGTGCACCTTTCTGGCTTGCACAGTTTATTCGTCATGGATCTACCAAGAATTAACATACGTTCATCTAGTGTCCCAAAAGGAGGTTGAAATAGCAACAGTGCAAGATCTCATCAATTCAAATCTAACTCCTGTAACGATTGTTAAAAGTATGAATAGCTTACTATTGAATATAGGAGACAATGAAATTACCAAGTTGGTCAACAAGTCGATTACGTTGCCTATACCCGAATGCGTACAGATGTTAGCTAATCACAGAAATGTTTCATGTATTATGTCGAAAGCACAATGTGATATGAACATTCAGAGAATTAGAGGAAATCATGGACAACAGTTGATGAGATCATTGGATCTATATAAATCCCCCAGTGCTCTAAAATTAGAGCCTGCTTCTCCATACGTGGAAAGGTTCAATGAGTTAATATTGCAACTATTTGTCGCTGGTTTTGACTCCAAATGGTACAGTAATTCAAGTCTCAAGATAACGACAGGAAATCGTGATCTGCAAGAGGAACAAGAAAGTTCCGAAGTGTATTCACGTTCGCAACTACTTTTCATGGTTACCATAGGATATGGACTTTCATGTTTCATTTTTATTGTCGAAATGATTGCAGGATGAATTAAAATCTAGAAAAATCGCCCCAATTGTCCCAATTGATGACAAATCAACGACGCTGGTATAGAGACACTTTGGCACTTTTAATCACTTCGTTTTTTTAAATCACTTTGTGAAATGTAAATATCACTTTAGTCACTTTTTCCTATTAATTGAAACAGAAGAGCCTAGGTTTAACCCGGAAGTACGCGTGAAATAATCACAAAAATGTCCTTCAGAAAAGCCCAAGTTGTATTTCCGACCCCACAATAATACTCAACGATCCCCAAGGCCAGCCCTGATTTTTTACTTGAGCAAATTCGAAGAGCCTTTGCTTAAATAATTCAAAAAATTAAAAAATTAAAAATAATACACAATCCACCTTCAGAAAATGTCAAGGCAAAATTCCCAGCCGCATAATAATATTTACCAATCACCTAAGACCACCCCTACCACATTTACCCGAAGAAATCCGAAGAGCCTTCACGTAAACGACACAACAAAATTTGAAATTTGAAATAAGCATCTAAATCACCTTCAGAAAAGCCCGAGTTATATTTCCAACTCCATAATAAGCCGAATTTTCAAGTGGAGAGTAGATTTTCTGGATTATATACTTATTTTGTGGTAATTAAAATCTACGATATTATTGTAAAAATTATTTTCGTCCATGTAGATTCATCATCATACCTTGTTTCCTTGGTCTATACCTTGTTCTGAATTGTGTTGAATTCCCATGAATTCTTTTGAATTCATACCTAATTCTTAGGAATTCCTTTGTTAGCCATTGAATCAAACAGATATTCTTTCAATACAAAATTTTTATACTTCCTCTTGACGACTTGCAAGTTCACCTTGAATGCTTATGAATTTTATGATAATCTTATTGACCAAAATCTGTTTACACACATTTGTGTTAATTCAATCGAATTTTTGTAGATTTCAAAAATTCTCTTTAATTGACTTAAATTTTTATGAATTTGTTCATAGTAACTTAAATTCCTTTGAAGTCTTCTGAATTCACTCAAATTAAATTCAATTAATGGAAAGTGATAGATTTCCTTACATTTCATATAAATTCTTTAATGCTTGACATGCGTGGTTTCGAATTCACTCTGAACTCTTACTAATTAAACCCAAATTTCTCCAATTTCAGCAAGAATTCTTACAAATGATGTCGGATTCTTTTGAGCTTAAAAGAACGTTAGTGACTTATGAATGCATACTAGTGACTTTAAGTTAATGTTATTCACTTTTTGGGTTATACATTAATCACTTCCGGTCACGTTTTCGGGTGAAATAAATCACTTTTTTAAATGACTTATACTGTGACAGCACTGTAAATATGTGAAAATATTGTTTCATTAATTTTTTGTCTCTGTTGTTATAACTAATATTTAAAGATTCCCTGACAGATTGTCTGTTAAATTATTCTGAATTGTCATGTTGTAACGAAATGTTTATAGAGATTAAGTTATATTTAGCGATATGATTCCCTTGCTTATATTTGCCACTTCTTTTCGGACGCCTCAGAATAAGCAATCTAGAAAATACAGAAATTCATACTACTACCAGATGTTTTAAAAATAGCCCAGGTTTTGTAGATGTGTTCGTATTGATTTGAAATTGTTTGTTTCAAAATCGTACTTGTGTTGTCCCACTAGTCTAATGTAATTTTACATGATCAGTATTGTATATGCTTTAAAAAAAGAATACACTATTTTCTTTGAGGATTAGAATGGTGTTATTATTATACATTGTGCACCATTAATCAGAAATAACAACAAATCAATTACGTATTTTTGGTTGAGAACTTGTCTGTTTTGGTTGAATCTCTTACGGTTTGGTTGAAGATCTAATTATTTTGTTGAAAATTGAACCATTACGTTGAATAATCATCTTTTTGTCAAGAATTCATCTATTTTTGGTTTAAAGTAATCTCTTCGTGGTAGAAAAGTCTATCACTGTATTTCTGGTTCAGAATCCATATCTTTAAATACAAGAAAAATTACTTTCAGCTCATCTTCTGTCAAACTATTTTTATCTGCATACCTAAGGTGAGCCACAGAGACCTACGTTTTCACGAAGTGCTTCTCAGAATGACTGCATATCTCGGCCTTGCGAAATATAGGATCGATTGACATAGTTCAAACCATCAAGTATCCGTTCAAGCAGAAAACTTATTTTATCTAAATGATAATTTCAACATACATACTTCTTTGAAACATAGATACTTTTTCTAATAAATA
>JAWWEA010000113.1:20842334-20853370 GCA_035222095.1 Andricus quercuspetiolicola | reverse complement strand
TGCTTACTGATTAGAGATTTTCGGTTATCGAAATGATCATGGGCTGATTAATTTCACTAATTTGAAAGTAGATCACGAAGTTAAAGTCAATTGTCTAATTTCACAGTTAGAATGAATTGCGATATGAGATTTAGGTCAATGAAGATAAATATTTATGACAATGCTTGAAGTCTCTGAATGTTATCTGAAAGAAAAAACTTCTTCATTTTCAACCGAAAAAAATACGGAAATAAACAATATACAGAAATTAGACCACAACTTTTTTTTCGTTTCTTTCAGCATTCTAGAATATTTTTTTCTAAGATTTAAATAATCAGTATCTTTCAGAATTTTTTTTCAAAATTCGCAAGTGCGATCCGACCCGAAAGATACCGCGGTGGCAGCGATGAAGAGATGTTTGAAAAAACTCAAGAGAGTAAATTTTATTAGATTGCAAATCAAGAAAAAAAATGGCAAAGATCAGTCGAATAGGTTATTTTTAATAAGAAAAGTATCTCATTAAATTTATATGAGGACTAGAATTTTTGAAATTTTTTGATACTATAGATTATCATCAAATTTTTTAATTTATGATAATTTTATATATGATTACCGACATTTTCCGAAAATTTTGCAAATTTTTGATACTTTAAATTGTAAATAATTGTTATTGTTTACCATAATTGCATGCTTTGATGACTTATCCAGATTTTGGAGTAAATTTCTTGAAAGCATTTGGAAAATCTTATTTCTAGTCCAAAAGCAAAGTGTCTTTCGGAAGAGACCCAAAGGATTTCATATTTTCAAATAAAAAAATTAAAAATCTATAAAAATCACATTTTTCGAACATAGTTACTGAAAAATATTGGAAAATTACATTTTCAACGTTAATTCGAAAATATAGTTATCCAATCGCCAAAAGTAGCAATTATTGGTAATTTTTCGAGCTGGAAAAGGGGTAGGGTGTGACAAAACTTCCACCTTCCCTTCTCCAACTCGAAAAATTACAATTTTAAATTAAAAAAATTTTCTAAACATATATAATCTATTAATAAAACAAAATTGATTTAAAACATTACAATATTACATATTAGCAATTATTGTTAATTTTTCGAGCTGGAAAAGGGGTAGGTTGTGACAGAACTTCCACCTTCCCTTCTCCAGCTCGAAAAATTACAATTTTAAATTTAAAAAATTTTCTAAACATATATAATCTATCAATGAAACAAAATTGATTAAAAACATTACAATATTACATATTAGCAATTATTGGTGATTTTTTTAGCTGGAAAAGGGGACAGAACTTGCACCTAAAAGGGAATTTTTCCAGATCGAAATATTACGGTTTTAAATTTAAAAAATTATCTAAACACTTATAATTTATTAATGAAACAAAATTGATTCAACACATTACAATTTTATTGTAAATTATAGCGTTCATAGTATTTTTTCAAGAAAATACAGTAGTCGTAGCCACGGCCTAATTTTAATGTACTATTCTAATATTTCAAATTAATCAACTGTTAAAAATTAAAATTATTTAACAATTAATGAAATTGATTAAAATAGATAAAATCTATTAATATTTCACATTGATGAAATATTCGATCGATTCACATTTCTTCCCATATAATATATTTCTTCTTATATTGTTTTGTTCAGAAATTTGATTTGAAAAAAATTTTAATTACAATTTTTTCATTGTTTTTGTGTTTTGTCAGAAATATACAAATGTTTTTATACGAAATACGTAAAAGTGATTATAAGGTGATTATAATTTTGAACTTTGAACATCTAAGAACATCTATTAATACATTAAAAAATATTTTTCTTTAAATAATGATAATTGACAAAAAATGTCAAAACTGAGATTTTTGCGAAAAACATTTTGCGATAGATGTCAGCAAAATTCCCATGAGATTATAATCACATTGGGCTTCAGAGTCTTTCCCTTATTCCTTATTTCCCCCTTTTTTTTTAGAGAATTTCTCTTTTTTCCCCTGTTTTAAAGAAACTTCACTTTTTTCTCGTTTTTTGCTTAAATGTGAACAGAATTAACAGAAACCAATAAGAAAAAGAAAAACTTAATTATTTGGTTGAAAATTTAATTATTTTTAGAAAATTCTACTATTTTATTGAAAAAAATGGTCTTTGTTGATTGAAAATTCAATTGTTTTGCTGAAAATTCGTCTTTTTGGATCGAAAGTTCTCTTTTTTGGTAGAAAAGTCATCTTTTTTGGTTGAAATTTCATTTTTATTGTTTAAAAATGAACTTATTTTTGAGACTTCAACAGCCTTCCAAAAAATTCTCCTTTTGAGATTGAAAATTTAACTTTTCTGTTGAAAATTCCAATGCTTTCGGTAGTAGTTACATATTTTTTATTTGAAAATGCGACAATTTGGTTGAAAATTCATCCTTGCAGTGTGCAAATTCAAGTATTTATTTAAAAACTTAACTATTTTGTTGTAAATTTAATTCTAATCAAAATAGAAACATAATTTAATAATAGATTGAAAATATAATTTAAAAATAAATAAAAGATTGGGTTTAAAAATAAATAACTAAGTTGATAAAAAGTTATCTTTTTTGGTCGAAAACTCTAATGTTTAACAATTCATCTCATTTTGTAGAAAAGACGTCATCCTGGGTTAAAAATTAAATTTTTTCTTGATAATAATTCAACTGTCTTCTAAAAAATTCGCCTTTTTGCCTTGAAAATAATTTTAGTAGCCTTATTGCACTCTTTAGTCTTTTTTTTTATGGTAGAAAAGTTTACTATTATCTTGTGGGCTTAGAATTCATCTAGTTTATTTAAAAATCTATGTTTTTGAAAATTTAATTGTTTTGTTGAAAAATTTGACTATTTTGTTAAAAATTCATCCTTTTTGGCCGAGAATTCGACTGTTTTGTTGAAGATTCGTCTTTTTAGATAGAAATTTCTTCATTTTGTTTGAAAATTCATTTATTTGGTTTCATTCTTTTTGGTTGAACTTCACTTTTTAAAATTTAAATATTTTTTGGTTAAAATACTGACTACTTGGTTGAAAATTGAACTACTTTCATAAAAGTTCTTTTTTGTAAGACTCATCTTTTTGGATGAAAATTTAAATACTTTGTTGAAAATTCGTTTTTTGGGTTGAAAAAAACATCTCATTTGGCAAAAATGTCACCTTTTTTGGTTAAAAATTTAAATATTTTGTTTTCTAAAACATTCGACTTTTTGTCTGAATGATTTAGCTCTTTTTATGAAAATTCGCCATATTTGTTGAATTCAATTGTTTTTAATTGAAAATTAAAAGCTTTTTGCGTGGAAATATCAGCTATAATAGTCTTGGTTTCGAATTTTTCTTTTCGGTACAAAATTCATCTTTCTTGCTTGAAAATGAGTTTTTTCTTCGAAAATTCAAATTTTCATGTTGAAAATTTCAATTTCTTCTAAAAAGTTTGTCTTTTTGGGTTGAAAATTAAACTATTTGGTTTAAAAAGCAACTATTTTCTGATCTATTTTGTTTGAAAATTCGACCATTTAATTAAAAATTCATCTTTGTAGGTTTAAAATTCAACCAATTGGGTAGAAAAGCCATCATTCTTGGTTAAAAATTAACTTTTTTCTTGATAATTCAACTGTCTTCTAAAAATCCGTCTGTTTGTATTGAAAATTTTTCAAGTAGGATGATTATGCTCTTAGGGTTCTTTTTTGGTAGAAAACTCGTTGATTAAACATTCTACTATTTAGTTGGAAATTTAATTATTTTGTTGAAAATTAAACAATTTTGCTAAAAAGTCATCCTTGTTGGTCGAAAATTCAACTGCTTTTTTTATCATTCCAATTTTTTGGATAGAAAATTATTCTTTTTTGGTTGAAAGTTGAACTACTTTGTTCAAATTTATTTCTTTCGCTGAAGATTCATCCCTTTGGATGCAAATTTTATTACTTTCTTAAAAATTCGTTTTTTTTTGGGTTTTCAAAAAAACCTCTCATTTGGTACAAATGTCATCTTTTTTCGTTAAAAATTTAACTATTTTGCTTTCTAAAACATTTGACTTTTTATGTTAATAACTCAATTCTTTTGTTGAAAATCCGTTATTTTTGGTTGAATTTAACTGGTTTTAATTTAAAATTAAAACCTCTTTTGCTTGAAATATCAGCTATTATAGTTTTCCCTGAGACTTCATCTTTTCTGTAGAAAAGTCATATTTTTGGTTGAAAATGAACTTTTTTCTTGAAAATTTAAATCTTCATGTTAGAAATTCGAGTGTCTTCTAAAAAGTTCGTCTTTTTCGGTTGAAAATTCAAATAGTTGGTTGAAAATTCATCTATGTTGGCTGAAAATAAACTTTTTTGTTGAAAATGTATCTTTTTGAGTATCAAATTCAACGGGCTTCTAAAACATTCGGATTTTTAGCTTGAAAACAAAACTCTCTTTTTTGAAAATTCATTTCTTTTGGTGGAAATTTTTTTTGGTTAAAAATCGAGATATTTTTCTGAAAATTAAATATATTTCGACTTTAAATCTTAGGAATTTAGAGCGTTTCATATCGAATTGAATATGACACTTACATTAATTTTATTTAGAATAACTCATTCCTCTATGATTCCCCTATTTTCGTAACAAAATTTCCCTGTTTTAAGATAATTTTGTGCTACTATTCTTCGGGTCAATTTGTCCCGTGGTCATCAGGAAGGGTTAAAACCACTTAGGTGTGACCACCCTACACTAGATAATGAGCCTAATTGAAATAGTAATGTACGTAAAATAATAATTTTAATTTAATTGATAGGTAGGACACTATAGCTGTTGATAAATTAAAATTACAATGAGTAATTTTCGGTATATTTGTGCTTCTAATGAATGATTATCTATTGTAGGTTCATCATCTACTGAAGGGTGATCTCCCCTACTTTGACTAATATTACAATAAAAAAGGCTGTGTCTAGTTCCAAAAAATTGAAGAAGTAGGAAAAAGGGATAGACTAGTCCCGAAAATTCGGGACGACGAGGTACTTTGAATTAAAGCATGCGAATGTCTGGATGATACACTGGAACCTCGATTTTTGCAACTCAACTGATGCAACTGATGCGCTAAGAATGTGGCCCTCATGCTGTTTGTCACGCTTGATTGATCATCGCCTCCCTCGTACCCGTGGCTACTCTCATCACAAAACTGTGAGGACTATCAGTTCTAGGAACGAATTAAAACAGTTTGCAAAAATCGAGGTTGCAGTGTAATTGAAGTTTGGAATACCCATACATAATAAACCTAATGATCCCTTCTGAATAAAATTGGAAGCAATCTAAATTTCGAAACGGAAAGTTGTAAAATATGAAACATGGGAAGAAGGGGTCTCTGAATTAGGAAGATCTCGTGCATTCCTAAGAGTTTCGAAAGTCGACTCTCAACTTCTTGGGATGACATAATATAACTAGCGAATAAAAGGCCAATGACACTTTGTGGGTCAGACTTGGCCTCTTGGATGACGCGTGTCGTGTCGGTTATAGCGGTAGATGGTGAAAAGGGGTTCTGGGATTGGGGCGGAGGAAATAAGGGTAATGTAGGTCAGTAAATGTATGGCTACCACTTTCTCCGAACCGTTCGAAAACAGGCTCCGCCCGTAGAGGCTGTATGACTGTACGTGTACTGTACAGTTGCACATGTACACCATCATGGCATCATGCTCTTTGTGGATCTTCTCTCGGATCGTTGCCTTGCCTCTTGAATTCTAACGGGAGAATCGAACGGTACTCGCGTATACGATTTTAGAGATGGAAATCGGACGGATCAAGGCCACCGTTTGACGAAAGGCATCTGCTCGTTTGAACTTTGAATTTCGAAGACGGAAACGCCTCCACTTCCACACGGTAGCCCACTTTCCGCTCTATACATTTTTTTACTCATTCTTCCAACAAATCTGTTACTATCGATTTCGTATTTCAATTCACAAGTAATAAGTACAAAAGGCATGCATACATCACCTATTGGCGATGTATAGAGAAGAGAGTGGAAGAAATTTCTTTTCTCTCTACAGGGTGTCCCAGACTCAAGTGTCCGGACTTACATGGCTGTATAGAAATAAAAAAAGCAAATCGAAAATTCCTTTTCCAAAAATCAATTGAAGTTTTGGTTTTTGAATTATAAAATATTTAAACTGGACCAATCAGGAGGACGGTATAAACAGTCGTGTGTACGTGAGCCGGAGTCTAAGGTAGTGTAGTGACCGCTGTTCTCCCGTCGCCATCCCCACCTTGGCGCTCTCTTCAATAACACTGCGTTGGACTCCCGCTCACGTATGCACGTTTGTTTATACCGCGCTCCTGATTGGTCCAGCCTAAGTATTTCATAACTCAAAAACTAAAACTTCAACTGATTTTTGGAAAAGGAATTTTCGATTTATTTTTTTTATTTTAATACAGCTATATAAGTCCGGAAACTTGAGTCTGGGACACCCTGTATATCAGGGCTCACCAGAAGTCAGCTATTGACTGACATAACTGACACTGTCAATCATGAAGACTAGGTCAAATAGCTCGCAAAAAATGTTCGTCGGACTCGACCCTAGTTCTGTACTTCCCTCTACCTACAAGTTGACCTTAACGATCTTAACCTTTTCTACAGTTTCTAGGATTTCTGGAAACCGAAAAAAAAAATGATACGAAAACTTCCTGTCAGTCAGGCACTTCTGTCATTCAATACCTGTTGCAAGTGGTGAGCCCTGCCCCCTTGTACCCTCAGCCCTTTCATTATCCCTAAACACCTACCCCCTGCTTCTAACCATCCACCATCCCCTCTACCCTAACCCATGTCACCGCCCATACCCCCACTCTCTGCCCTTTCCTTTACATCTCTGTCCCATCTACCCCCTTCCCTCTCCTACACTCCCCTACTTCTTGCGTCCTACCTTCTTCCCTTAAATCTTAAACCCTTAGATCCTATCCCTCTTTTCCTCTAGCCTCCTTCTCCCTTGTCCTACCTACTATCTATCGCTTCTCAACTTCTTAACATTTACGTGCCAACCCCTCCAACAAAGTTTTTTAACTGAAAGTTTAAATCAAATTAAAAATGGTAAATTAATAACTGATTAGGAAGTTCGTTAAAATTCCTCAGTTAAATATTGAAATTCTCCCTAATAACAAATCCATGATTTCAGACACGATTTGGACACAGGCTTTCTGATTATATTACAAGTAATAAGTACAAAAGGTGGTAGGTAATGTGTAGAGAAGAGAGTGTAAGAAATTTTTTTCTCTCTTCTTAATAAAAAAATATCGCCGCCGCCGTGTCAGGGATTCCCTCTACCTACTACTATCCCCTTCCCTTGTACCCACCCAGTCCTATATACCTGCTCTACTCTACTCCATACCAACCCTTATATTCCCTCTCCCTGACCCTCCTCTCTCCTACCCTATCTCGTTTTACCCCTTGCCATCTACGTTCTTTCCTATCCTATGCCTAAATTTTGTCCCTCTTTCCCCTTTCCCCTTGACCCCCTTCCCCTACTACGTTTTATCCATTCCCCGACCTCCCACTCATCGCTTCTTACCCTCTGCAAGTTCTCGCACCAACTCTTCAATAAATTTTTTTTTACATACAGTTGAAATTAAATTAAAAACGGTTATGCTAAGTTCACCAAAATTCGGTGAGCGTAGAACAAATATTTTCGGTGAGCCCAAGAGTTTTTTATCAAAAACAGTTGAATTCAGCAAAAAGAGAGGAGTTTTCAGCATAACCTGAATTTTCAACTAAGAAATAATTTTCAGTTAAGAGAGAAAAAATTGTAAAAAAAGTGTTAAATTTTCAAGCAAAAACATTAATTTTCTACCACAAAGAACGAGTTTCCAAGAAAATACATCAATTTTCAACCAAATACTTGAGTTTTCAACCAAAAATATAACAGTTAAATTTTCAAATAAAAAAATTAATTTCCAACAGAAAAACGAATTTTCAACAAAACAGTTGAATATGGTAATATAAAGCTACTTCCACAACTAAAGAATCATTGCTATTCAATTTTATATTTCAATTAGTAAAAATTGAGCACGATTCCAAAAAAATTTCCTGATTTAAAAAAAAAATTCTGACATTCCCAGGTTTTTCCACGGTTTCCAAATAGGGTAGAAAGCCTGTTATAAGGCACGAAAAATGAAATACTTTAGTGTAAACACATTTTTTATTCCTAAAATTTTTAATTTTTGATTTTAATTCTAAAAACTATTTCTTTAAAAGAAAATTTAGATTGTAAATAGTTCTTTGATAATAAAGGCAACAATTCTGTTTTCAACTTTTTGACCAAACGTTTAAAAAATGACAAAAGGATTCTATTCATATCCCCTTGATAATATTTATTTCTGAATCTTTATAAATATTATTGATAAAAGAGAACATTTTAATTGTGAATTTTTTTAAATATTAGAAAATAATTTTGTTCTTAACATTTTGTTGTCACATTATATTTTGTAAACTTTTTCACACTTTGAAACAGATGAGAAAAACGAAGTTGTGGATAAAAAATTACAATATCTTAATTATTATTTAAGCTTCGATTTTAAGACAACTTCTTTAATTTTTGCAGGATTTTTAAAAACTTAGGAGAATTTCGAAATATTTCAAGACATTTCGAAGTTTTAGGAATTTTGAAAAGATTCTAAGATAATCACAATTTGAAAATATCTCAACAAATTTTAAAAGATATTTAGAAGTTTTGAAAAAATACAAGAATAATTTTGAAGATAAGAAGATTTTAACAAATTTAAAAGAAAATATAGATTTTTTAATATTTACAGCAAGAAATGAAGCAACTTTTGAATTTGAAATTTTGAATTTTGAAAGTTTTCAAGAGATTAAATAAATTTTTTTTTAAGATTTCGAGGAAAATTTAAAATGATTTTTTATTTTACAAAATTTATTTTAAGCAAATATTTGAAAAGGCTTTCGAAACGTTCCGTAATACTTGCAAAATTTTCAAAAAAGAATCTGGAAGGTTCTTAGGCAATTTTTTTAACTTTTCAGAACTTTTTAAAAAATTTAGGAAAAATTCGAATTTATTTTTAAAATATTTGAAATTATTAAAAATATCTACAAAATATTAAAAATTTGAATAGATTAAAAAAAACTCAAAACAAAATGTGGTTTTTTGAAGATATAGAAATAAAATTTGGATTTTTTTTACTGATTTTGAAAAGATTCAAGATTGAAAAATTAATTTAAAAAGAATATTTGAAAAGAGTTTAAAACATTACATAAGATTTCAAAATTGTAAAAATCGAGTCCGGAAGATTTTGAGATAATTTTTGGAATATTTCGAGTCTGTTTAAAAGATATTTAGGAATCTTAGAAGTTATGAAGAGATTAAAAATATTTTAAAATTTTGAAAGGTATCCGAAGATTTATTAAATATTTTTGAATTTTTCACAAGCGTCAAAAAGTCCTAAATATATTTCAAACTGACTTAAACTTTTTCTAAAATTCTTTAAACTCTTGTAAAATAAACAAATTTTCTTTAAAATGTCTTTTTCAATTTTTTCGAAAAAATCAGCAAAATTATTGTTCATGTAACAATAAAGTATATAAACAAAGAAACTTTCAAATCAAATATTTATTCGAAATTTTTATTTTGTATTAAAAATGATTTTTCCCTTCAAATTATAATTTGCCTAAATTATTTTTTTCTTAACAGAGCAATCTTTTTTGTTTGAAAATAAAACAATTATGTTGAAAATTCGTCTTTTTCGTTTGAAAATTCATCTCTTTTGGTAGAAGTTTAATCTTTTTTTATTAAAATTGCAACTCTTTGGTTTAAAATAAAAATATTGTTTAGTTGAGGATTAAACTATTTTCTCAGAAATTCGTCTCTTTGGATGAATTCAACCCTTTCCGATTTAAAATAAAAATATTTTTCAGTTTTAATATCAACTATTACACTTTTGTTAAGAATTTATATTTTTTGTTAAAAATTCAAATTCTACGTTAAAAGTTTAACTACCTAGTTAAAAATTTACTTGTTTGGTCTTGGTTAAAAATTCATCTATTTGGTTGAGGATCCCGCTATTTTCATAAAAAAATAATTTTCTTTTTATGAATCAAACTATTTTTTATTTAAAATTGAAATCTTTTTTTGGGTTGAAATATCAAATATTACATTTTTTGTTGAGAATTCATCCTTTTTGGTTGAAAATTCAACTAATTGGTTAATATTGGAACTACTTGGTTAAAAATTCATTTTTATGGTTGAAGATTCATAGTTTTAACTGAAAATTCATTTCTTCGGTTGAAAAATGAGATATTTTGTTGAAAAAGCGTTTTTTTTTGTCTGAAAATTAATTTTCATTACTGAAAATTTAACTATTCCAGTTAAACCTTTAACTATTTTGTTAATTTTTTTTTACATTGAAAATGTAACTATTTCAGCTAAATATTCAACTATTTTAGTCAAAAACTCATCTCTTTCGTTGAACAATGATTGTTTTTAAATTAAAAATTAAACTATTCAATTTCTCGTTGAAAAGTTATCTTTTTTAGTTGAAACTTAGTCTTTTTTGCCAGGAATTAATCTTTTTGGTTGAAAATTCATCATTTTCGTTCGAAATTAATCTTTTAGTTAGAAATTCATCGTTTGGGTTTAAAATTCAACTATTCTGGTTGAAGATTCATCTTTTTAGTTCAAAATTCATCACTTTGTTAAAAATTTAACTATTCTTTAAAACTTATTATTTTTGTTGAGTTAAAAAATTTTTTTAACTGAAAGGATAACTATTCCAATTGAATATTTCATCATTTCAGTTGGAAATTCATCTCTTTGGTTGAACAATAATTTTTTCACTGAAAATTTAACTACTTAATTTTTAATTGACCATTTATCTTTTTCAGTTGAAAATGCATGTATTTTGTTGAAAATTGGTCTTTTTAGCTTTTTGTACTTTTTTCCAAGGTGGGGAAGTGAAGGGAGTGGAGGGGCAATTAAGTGTAGAGGGGAAATGAGGGGAGTGAGAGAAAGTGGTGGAATTGAATTGTGGTTTGGGAGGGGAAGAGACGGAAGCGATGGTGGAGAGGGGACGTCACT